>CM050169.1:238095530-238387842 GCA_027410445.1 Discoglossus pictus
GATAGATAGAGAGATAGATAGATGATAGATAGATAGAATAGAACAATAGATAGATAGATAGATAGATAGATAGATAGATAGATAGATAGATAGATAGATAGATAGATAGATAGATAGATAGATAGATAGATGGTTATATGGATAGAAAGATAGAATAGATAGATAGATAGATAGATAGATAGATAGATAGATAGATAGACTAGCTAGAACAATAGACTAGATAGATAGATAGATAGATAGATAGATAGATAGATAGATAGATCGATAGATAGATAGATAGATAGATAGATAGACGGATGGATAGTAGATAGATAGATAGATAGATAGATAGATAGATAGATAGATAGATAGATAGATAGATAGATAGATAGATAGAAGATAGATAGACTAGATAGATAGATAGAGGGGATATTGTCCTGTATATTTTGGTATCAGGTCATTAGGTGACCGCGGCTGGTGGGTGAGGGTTACATCCTGATACCCAGCAGGGTAAGTCCGGCTCTTAGACCTTCTGAATGGGGTAAGATGCCCTCGCTCCTCCAGATATCACTAGTTGATGTCTCTGGTGGTATCACCTCCACATATCCATATTCCATCATGTGACGATGACATGTTCTGGATCGTTCTCCTCCAAACATCCAATCATCATCTATACACAGAAAACGTCAGGAGCAGGGCGCTCGCCATCTTGCGCCAGTCTCATTTGTATTATTATATGTCTCCTGTACTAATAAGGGGCACATAATGTCGCCAGTCTATATATACAATGGCTGTGTGTGTCAGGTACAACGGAGGATCAATCCATAGGAGAACCAATAGGAGTGTGACCTCTATGGGGGGGTCCTTACTCTTATCTGTATTTATGGTGAGATACTAATAGGATGGAGCAGGACTTGCCATCTTTATTACACGCTTTCTCTCTATCTTTGCTTCTCTTCTGTCACTTATGCGCTCACGCAGTTGTTAGTTCGCTCGCTCACACTCTGAAGGAATTAGGTCTCAGTAGCTCTGCATTAAATCCATCTGTGCAGACGCTCTATACTTACCTCATCTGTGTAAAAGCAGGAAGTGATAGCACACAGGAGCTCCCGTGAGTGCAGTCACATGAATAGGTAGACCATGATGAGCCCCACTGTAGACATGTCCTACCTCCATGATCTATATCACTCCTGTTATTACTCCAAATAATGGCGCACAATTACACGGCTCGGCAGGAAATCTTATGAGTCAGTGGAGTCAGTATCCCCCCTAACGATCATATTACATATAAACCCTGAAAAGTGACTCATACGTGTGATATGTTCCGAGATCTACGTGTTTATCTACGGTGTGATTACACTGAGTGACACTATGGAGATCTAACAAATCCCACGTGTTCTGGTAGATCTCTGGGGACACTCATTGTGAGACCTAAACCCGACGTGTAAACTCAGTGACACCCCAACAAATGTAGTGTACTGTAGTGAGACCTGAACCCGACGTGTAAACTCAGTGACACACCAACCAATGTAGTGTACTGTAGTGAGACCTAAACCCGGGGTGCAAACTCAGTGACACCCCAACCAATGTAGTGTACTGTAGTGAGACCTAAACCCGACGTGTAAACTCAGTGACACCCCAACCAATGTAGTGTACTGTAGTGAGACCTAAACCCGGGGTGCAAACTCAGTGACACCCCAACCAATGTAGTGTACTGTAGTGAGACCTAAACCCGATGTGTAAACTCAGTGACACACCAACCAATGTAGTGTACTGTAGTGAGACCTAAACCCGGGGTGCAAACTCAGTGACACCCCAAACAATGTAGTGTACTGTAGTGAGACCTAAACCCGGGGTGCAAACTCAGTGACACCCCAACCAATGTAGTGTACTGTAGTGAGACCTAAACCCGATGTGTAAACTCAGTGACACACCAACCAATGTAGTGTACTGTAGTGAGACCTAAACCCGGGGTGCAAACTCAGTGACACCCCAACCAATGTAGTGTACTGTAGTGAGACCTAAACCCGGGGTGCAAACTCAGTGACACACCAACCAATGTAGTGTACTGTAGTGAGACCTAAACCCGATGTGTAAACTCAGTGACACACCAACCAATGTAGTGTACTGTAGTGAGACCTAAACCCGGGGTGCAAACTCAGTGACACCCCAACCAATGTAGTGTACTGTAGTGAGACCTAAACCCGAGGTGCAAACTCAGTGATACCCCAACCAATGTAGTGTACTGTAGTGAGACCTAAACCCTACGTGTAAACTCAGTGACACCCCAACCAATGTAGTGTACTGTAGTGAGACCTAAACCCGACGTGTAAACTCAGTGACACCCCAACCAATGTAGTGTACTGTAGTGAGACCTAAACCCAAGGTGTAAACTCAGTGACACCCCAACCAATGTAGTGTACTGTAGTAAGACCTAAACCCAAGGTGTAAACTCAGTGACACCCCAACCAATGTAGTGTACTGTAGTGAGACCTAAACCCGACGTGTAAACTCAGTGACACCCCAACCAATGTAGAGTACTGTAGTGAGACCTAAACCCAAGGTGTAAACTCAGTGACAACCCCAACCAATGTAGTGTACTGTAGTAAGACCTAAACCCAAGGTGTAAACTCAGTGACACCCCAACCAATGTAGTGTACTGTAGTGAGACCTAAACCCGACGTGTAAACTCAGTGACACCCCAACCAATGTAGAGTACTGTAGTGAGACCTAAACCCAAGGTGTAAACTCAGTGACACCCCAACCAATGTAGTGTACTGTAGTAAGACCTAAACCCAAGGTGTAAACTCAGTGACACCCCAACCAATGTAGTGTACTGTAGTGAGACCTAATCCCGACGTGTAAACTCAGTGACACCCCAACCAATGTAGTGTACTGTAGTGAGACCTAAACCCGATGTGTAAACTCAGTGACACCCCAACCAATGTAGTTTACTGTAGTGAGACCTAAACCTGATGTGTAAACTCAGTGACACCCCAACCAATGTAGTGTACTGTAGTGAGACCTAAACCCTACGTGTAAACTCAGTGACACCCCAACCAATGTATTGTACTGTAGTAAGACCTAAACCTGATGTGTAAACTCAGTGACACCCCAACCAATGTAGTGTACTGTAGTGAGACCTAAACCCGACGTGTAAACTCAGTGACACCCCAACCAATGTATTGTACTGTAGTAAGACCTAAACCTGATGTGTAAACTCAGTGACACCCCAACCAATGTAGTGTACTGTAGTGAGACCTAAACCTGTGACACCCCAACCAATGTAGTGTACTGTAGTGAGACCTAAACCCGATGTGTAAACTCAGTGACACCCCAACCAATGTAGTGTACTGTAGTGAGACCTAAACCCGATGTGTAAACTCAGTGACACCCCAACCAATGTAGTGTACTGTAGTGAGACCTAAACCCGACGTGTAAACTCAGTGACACCCCAACCAATGTAGTGTACTGTAGTGAGACCTAAACCCGATGTGTAAACTCAGTGACACCCCAACCAATGTAGTGTACTGTAGTGAGACCTAAACCCGATGTGTAAACTCAGTGACACCCCAACCAATGTAGTGTACTGTACTGAGACCTAAACCTGATGTGTAAACTCAGTGACACCCCAACCAATGTAGTGTACTGTAGTGAAACCTAAACCCGATGTGTAAACTCAGTGACACCCCAACCAATGTAGTGTACTGTACTGAGACCTAAACCCGACGTGTAAACTCAGTGACACCCCAACCAATGTAGAGTACTGTAGTGAGACCTAAACCCAAGGTGTAAACTCAGTGACACCCCAACCAATGTAGTGTACTGTAGTAAGACCTAAACCCAAGGTGTAAACTCAGTGACACCCAACCAATGTAGTGTACTGTAGTGAGACCTAAACCCGTGGTGCAAACTCAGTGACACCCCAACCAATGTAGTGTACTGTAGTGAGACCTAAACCCAAGGTGTAAACTCAGTGACACCCCAACCAATGTAGTGTACTGTAGTGAGACCTAAACCTGATGTGTAAACTCAGTGACATCCCAAGCAATGTAATGTACTGTAGTGAGACCTAAACCCGGGGTGCAAACTCAGTGACATCCCAACCGATGTAGTGTACTGTAGTGAGACCTAAACCCTACGTGTAAACTCAGTGACACCCCAACCAATGTAGTGTACTGTAGTGAGACCTAAACCCAAGGTGTAAACTCAGTGACACCCCAACCAATGTAGTGTACTGTAGTAAGACCTAAACCCAAGGTGTAAACTCAGTGACACCCCAACCAATGTAGTGTACTGTACTGAGACCTAAACCTGATGTGTAAACTCAGTGACACCCCAAGCAATGTAGTGTACTGTAGTGAGACCTAAACCCGACGTGTAAACTCAGTGACACCCCAACCAATGTAGAGTACTGTAGTGAGACCTAAACCCAAGGTGTAAACTCAGTTACACCCCAAGCAATGTAGTGTACTGTAGTGAGACCTAAACCCGATGTGTAAACTCAGTGACACCCCAACCAATGTAGTGTACTGTAGTGAGACCTAAACCCGGGGTGCAAACTCAGTGACATCCCAACCAATGTAGTGTACTGTAGTGAGACCTAAACCCTACGTGTAAACTCAGTGACACCCCAACCAATGTAGTGTACTGTACTGAGACCTAAACCCGACGTGTAAACTCAGTGACACCCCAACCAATGTAGTGTACTGTAGTGAGACCTAAACCTGACGTGTAAATTCAGTGACACCCCAACCAATATAGTGTACTGTAGTGAGACCTAAACCCGACGTGTAAACTCAGTGACATCCCAACAAATGTAGTGTACTGTAGTGAGACCTAAACCCGATGTGTAAACTCAGTGTCACCCCAACCAATGTAAAGTACTGTAGTGAGACCTAAACCCGACGTGTAAACTCAGTGACACCCCAACCAATGTAGTGTACTGTAGAGAGACCTAAACCTGATGTGTAAACTCAGTGACACCCCAACCAATGTAGTGTACTGTAGTGAGACCTAAACCCGATGTGTAAACTCAGTGACACCCCATATAATGTAGTGTACTGTAGTGAGACCTAAACCCGACGTGTAAACTCAGTGACACCCCAACCAATGTAGTGTACTGTACTGAGACCTAAACCCGACGTGTAAACTCAGTGACACCCCAACCAATGTAGTGTACTGTAGTGAGACCTAAACCTGACGTGTAAACTCAGTGACACCCCAACCAATATAGTGTACTGTAGTGAGACCTAAACCCGACGTATAAACTCAGTGACACCGCAACCAATGTAGTGTACTGTAGTGAGACCTAAACCCTACGTGTAAACTCAGTGACACCCCAACCAATGTAGTGTACTGTAGTGAGACCTAAACCCGATGTGTAAACTCAGTGACACCCCAACCAATGTAGTGTACTGTAGTGAGACCTAAACCCGATGTGTAAACTCAGTGACACCCCAACCAATGTAGTGTACTGTAGTGAGACCTAAACCCGATGTGTAAACTCAGTGACACCCCAACCAATGTAGTGTACTGTAGTGAGACCTAAACCTGACGTGTAAACTCAGCGACACCCCAACCAATGTAGTTTACTGTAGTGAGACCTTAACCCGATGTGTAAACTCAGTGACACCCCAACTAATGTAGTGTACTGTAGTGAGACCTAAACCCGACGTGTAAACTCAGTGACACCCCAACCAATGTAGTGTACTGTAGTGAGACCTAAACCCGACGTGTAAACTCAGTGACACCCCAACAAATGTAGTGTACTGTAGTGAGACCTAAACCCGACGTATAAACTCAGTGACACCGCAACCAATGTAGTGTACTGTAGTGAGACCTAAACCCTACGTGTAAACTCAGTGACACCCCAACCAATGTAGTGTACTGTAGTGAGACCTAAACCCGAGGTGTAAACTCAGTGACACCCCAACCAATGTAGTGTACTGTAGTGAGACCTAAACCTGATGTGTAAACTCAGTGACACCCCAACAAATGTAGTCTACTGTAGTGAGACCTAAACCCGACGTGTAAACTCAGTGACACCCCAACCAATGTAGTCTACTGTAGTGAGACCTAAACCCGACGTGTAAACTCAGTGACACCCTAACCAATGTAGTGTACTGTAGTGAGACCTAAACCCTACGTGTAAACTCAGTGACACCTCAACCAATGTAGTTTACTGTAGTGAGACCTAATCCCGACGTGTAAACTCAGTGACACCCCAACCAATGTAGTGTACTGTAGTGAGACCTAAACCCGAGGTGCAAAATCAGTGACACCCCAACCAATGTAGTGTACTGTAGTGAGACCAAAACCCGACGTGTAAACTCAGTAATATCGCAACCAATATAGTGTACTGTAGTGAGACCTAAACCCGACGTGTAAACTCAGTGACACCCCAACCAATGAAGTGTACTGTAGTGTGACCTAAACCTGACGTGTAAACTCAGTGACACACCAACCAATGTAGTGTACTGTAGTGAGACCTAAACCTGACGTGTAAACTCAGTGACACCCCAACCAATGTAGTGTACTGTAGTGAGACCTAAACCCGACGTGTAAACTCAGTGACATCCCAACCAATGTAGTTTACTGTAGTGAGACCTAAACCCAACGTGTAAACTCAGTGAAACCCCAACCAATGTAGTGTACTGTAGTGAGACCTAAACCCGATGTGTAAACTCAGTGACACCCCAACCAATGTAGTTTACTGTAGTGAGACCTTAACCCGACGTGTAAACTCAGTGACACCCCAACCAATGTAGTTTACTGTAGTGAGACCTAAACCCAACGTGTAAACTCAGTGACACCCCAACCAATGTAGTGTACTGTAGTGAGACCCTAAACCCGACGTGTAAACTCAGTGACACCCCAACCAATGTAGTGTACTGTAGTGAGACCTAAACCCGACGTGTAAACTCAGTGACACCCCAACAAATGTAGTGTACTGTAGTGAGACCTAAACCCTACGTGTAAACTCAGTGACACCCCAACCAATGTAGTGTACTGTAGTGAGACCTAAACCCGACGTGTAAACTCAGTGACATCCCAACCAATGTAGTGTACTGTAGTGAGACCTAAACCCGACGTGTAAACTCAGTGACACCCCAACCAATGTAGTGTACTGTAGTGAGACCTAAACCCTACGTGTAAACTCAGTGACACCCCAACCAATGTAGTGTACTGTAGTGAGACCTAAACCCTACGTGTAAACTCAGTGACACCCCAACCAATGTAGTGTACTGTAGTGAGACCTAAACCCTACGTGTAAACTCAGTGACACCCCAACCAACGTAGTGTACTGTAGTGAGACCTAAACCCTACGTGTAAACTCAGTGATATCCCAACCAATATAGTGTACTGTAGTGAAACCTAAACCCGACGTGTAAACTCAGTGACACCGCAACCAATGTAGTGTACTGTAGTGAGACCTAAACCCTACGTGTAAACTCAGTGACACCCCAACCAATGTAGTCTACTGTAGTGAGACCTAAACCCGACGTGTAAACTCAGTGACACCCCAACCAATGTAGTGTACTGTAGTGAGACCTAAACCCTACGTGTAAACTCAGTGACACCTCAACCAATGTAGTTTACTGTAGTGAGACCTAATCCCGATGTGTAAACTCAGTGACACCCCAACCAATGTAGTGTACTGTAGTGAGACCTAAACCCGAGGTGCAAAATCAGTGACACCCCAACCAATGTAGTGTACTGTAGTGAGACCTAAACCTGATGTGTAAACTCAGTGACACCCCAACCAATGTAGTGTACTGTAGTGAGACCTAAACCCGACGTGTAAACTCAGTGACACCCCAACAAATGTAGTGTACTGTAGTAAGACCTAAACCCAAGGTGTAAACTCAGTGACACCCCAACCAATGTAGTGTACTGTAGTGAGACCTAAACCCGTGGTGCAAACTCAGTGACACCCCAACCAATGTAGTGTACTGTAGTGAGACCTAAACCCAAGGTGTAAACTCAGTGACACCCCAACCAATGTAGTGTACTGTAGTGAGACCTAAACCTGATGTGTAAACTCAGTGACATCCCAAGCAATGTAATGTACTGTAGTGAGACCTAAACCCGGGGTGCAAACTCAGTGACATCCCAACCGATGTAGTGTACTGTAGTGAGACCTAAACCCTACGTGTAAACTCAGTGACACCCCAACCAATGTAGTTTACTGTAGTGAGACCTAAACCCAAGGTGTAAACTCAGTGACACCCCAACCAATGTAGTGTACTGTAGTAAGACCTAAACCCAAGGTGTAAACTCAGTGACACCCCAACCAATGTAGTGTACTGTACTGAGACCTAAACCTGATGTGTAAACTCAGTGACACCCCAAGCAATGTAGTGTACTGTAGTGAGACCTAAACCCGACGTGTAAACTCAGTGACACCCCAACCAATGTAGAGTACTGTAGTGAGACCTAAACCCAAGGTGTAAACTCAGTTACACCCCAAGCAATGTAGTGTACTGTAGTGAGACCTAAACCCGATGTGTAAACTCAGTGACACCCCCAACCAATGTAGTGTACTGTAGTGAGACCTAAACCCGGGGTGCAAACTCAGTGACATCCCAACCAATGTAGTGTACTGTAGTGAGACCTAAACCCTACGTGTAAACTCAGTGACACCCCAACCAATGTAGTGTACTGTAGTGAGACCTAAACCCGACGTGTAAACTCAGTGACACCCCAACCAATGTAGTGTACTGTAGTGAGACCTAAACCTGACGTGTAAATTCAGTGACACCCCAACCAATATAGTGTACTGTAGTGAGACCTAAACCCGACGTGTAAACTCAGTGACATCCCAACAAATGTAGTGTACTGTAGTGAGACCTAAACCCGATGTGTAAACTCAGTGTCACCCCAACCAATGTAAAGTACTGTAGTGAGACCTAAACCCGACGTGTAAACTCAGTGACACCCCCAACCAATGTAGTGTACTGTAGAGAGACCTAAACCTGATGTGTAAACTCAGTGACACCCCAACCAATGTAGTGTACTGTAGTGAGACCTAAACCCGATGTGTAAACTCAGTGACACCCCATATAATGTAGTGTACTGTAGTGAGACCTAAACCCGACGTGTAAACTCAGTGACACCCCAACCAATGTAGTGTACTGTACTGAGACCTAAACCCGACGTGTAAACTCAGTGACACCCCAACCAATGTAGTGTACTGTAGTGAGACCTAAACCTGACGTGTAAACTCAGTGACACCCCAACCAATATAGTGTACTGTAGTGAGACCTAAACCCGACGTATAAACTCAGTGACACCGCAACCAATGTAGTGTACTGTAGTGAGACCTAAACCCTACGTGTAAACTCAGTGACACCCCAACCAATGTAGTGTACTGTAGTGAGACCTAAACCCGATGTGTAAACTCAGTGACACCCCAACCAATGTAGTGTACTGTAGTGAGACCTAAACCCGATGTGTAAACTCAGTGACACCCAAACCAATGTAGTGTACTGTAGTGAGACCTAAACCCGATGTGTAAACTCAGTGACACCCCAACCAATGTAGTGTACTGTAGTGAGACCTAAACCTGACGTGTAAACTCAGCGACACCCCAACCAATGTAGTTTTACTGTAGTGAGACCTTAACCCGATGTGTAAACTCAGTGACACCCCAACTAATGTAGTGTACTGTAGTGAGACCTAAACCCGACGTGTAAACTCAGTGACACCCCAACCAATGTAGTGTACTGTAGTGAGACCTAAACCCGACGTCTAAACTCAGTGACACCCCAACAAATGTAGTGTACTGTAGTGAGACCTAAACCCGACGTATAAACTCAGTGACACCGCAACCAATGTAGTGTACTGTAGTGAGACCTAAACCCTACGTGTAAACTCAGTGACACCCCAACCAATGTAGTGTACTGTAGTGAGACCTAAACCCGAGGTGTAAACTCAGTGACACCCAACCAATGTAGTGTACTGTAGTGAGACCTAAACCTGATGTGTAAACTCAGTGACACCCCAACAAATGTAGTCTACTGTAGTGAGACCTAAACCCGACGTGTAAACTCAGTGACACCCCAACCAATGTAGTGTACTGTAGTGAGACCTAAACCCGACGTGTAAACTCAGTGACACCCTAACCAATGTAGTGTACTGTAGTGAGACCTAAACCCTACGTGTAAACTCAGTGACACCTCAACCAATGTAGTTTACTGTAGTGAGACCTAATCCCGACGTGTAAACTCAGTGACACCCCAACCAATGTAGTGTACTGTAGTGAGACCTAAACCCGAGGTGCAAAATCAGTGACACCCCAACCAATGTAGTGTACTGTAGTGAGACCAAAACCCGACGTGTAAACTCAGTAATATCGCAACCAATATAGTGTACTGTAGTGAGACCTAAACCCGACGTGTAAACTCAGTGACACCCCAACCAATGAAGTGTACTGTAGTGTGACCTAAACCTGACGTGTAAACTCAGTGACACACCAACCAATGTAGTGTACTGTAGTGAGACCTAAACCTGACGTGTAAACTCAGTGACACCCCAACCAATGTAGTGTACTGTAGTGAGACCTAAACCCGACGTGTAAACTCAGTGACATCCCAACCAATGTAGTTTACTGTAGTGAGACCTAAACCCAACGTGTAAACTCAGTGAAACCCCAACCAATGTAGTGTACTGTAGTGAGACCTAAACCCGATGTGTAAACTCAGTGACACCCCAACCAATGTAGTTTACTGTAGTGAGACCTTAACCCGACGTGTAAACTCAGTGACACCCCAACCAATGTAGTTTACTGTAGTGAGACCTAAACCCAACGTGTAAACTCAGTGACACCCCAACCAATGTAGTGTACTGTAGTGAGACCTAAACCCGACGTGTAAACTCAGTGACACCCCAACCAATGTAGTGTACTGTAGTGAGACCTAAACCCGACGTGTAAACTCAGTGACACCCCAACAAATGTAGTGTACTGTAGAGAGACCTAAACCCTACGTGTAAACTCAGTGACACCCCAACCAATGTAGTGTACTGTAGTGAGACCTAAACCCGACGTGTAAACTCAGTGACATCCCAACCAATGTAGTGTACTGTAGTGAGACCTAAACCCGACGTGTAAACTCAGTGACACCCCCAACCAATGTAGTGTACTGTAGTGAGACCTAAACCCTACGTGTAAACTCAGTGACACCCCAACCAATGTAGTGTACTGTAGTGAGACCTAAACCCTACGTGTAAACTCAGTGACACCCCAACCAATGTAGTGTACTGTAGTGAGACCTAAACCCTACGTGTAAACTCAGTGACACCCCAACCAACGTAGTGTACTGTAGTGAGACCTAAACCCTACGTGTAAACTCAGTGATATCCCAACCAATATAGTGTACTGTAGTGAAACCTAAACCCGACGTGTAAACTCAGTGACACCGCAACCAATGTAGTGTACTGTAGTGAGACCTAAACCCTACGTGTAAACTCAGTGACACCCCAACCAATGTAGTCTACTGTAGTGAGACCTAAACCCGACGTGTAAACTCAGTGACACCCCAACCAATGTAGTGTACTGTAGTGAGACCTAAACCCTACGTGTAAACTCAGTGACACCACAACCAATGTAGTTTACTGTAGTGAGACCTAATCCCGATGTGTAAACTCAGTGACACCCCAACCAATGTAGTGTACTGTAGTGAGACCTAAACCCGAGGTGCAAAATCAGTGACACCCCAACCAATGTAGTGTACTGTAGTGAGACCTAAACCTGATGTGTAAACTCAGTGACACCCCAACCAATGTAGTGTACTGTAGTGAGACCTAAACCCGACGTGTAAACTCAGTGACACCCCAACAAATGTAGTGTACTGTAGTGAGACCTAAACCCTACGTGTAAACTCAGTGACACCCCAACCAATGTAGTGTACTGTAGTGAGACCTAAACCCGACGTGTAAACTCAGTGACACCCCAACCAATGTAGTGTACTGTAGTGAGACCTAAACCCGACGTGTAAACTCAGTGACACCCCAACAAATGTAGTGTACTGTAGTGAGACCTAAACCCTACGTGTAAACTCAGTGACACCCCAACCAATGTAGTGTACTGTAGTGAGACCTAAACCCGACGTGTAAACTCAGTGACACCCCAACCAATGTAGTGTACTGTAGTGAGACCTAAACCCGATGTGTAAACTCAGTGACACCCCAACCAATGTAGTGTACTGTACTGAGACCTAAACCTGATGTGTAAACTCAGTGACACCCCAACCAATGTAGTGTACTGTAGTGAGACCTAAACCCGATGTGTAAACTCAGTGACACCCCAACCAATGTAGTGTACTGTACTGAGACCTAAACCCGACGTGTAAACTCAGTGACACCCCAACCAATGTAGAGTACTGTAGTGAGACCTAAACCCAAGGTGTAAACTCAGTGACACCCCAACCAATGTAGTGTACTGTAGTAAGACCTAAACCCAAGGTGTAAACTCAGTGACACCCCAACCAATGTAGTGTACTGTAGTGAGACCTAAACCCGGGGTGCAAACTCAGTGACACCCCAACCAATGTAGTGTACTGTAGTGAGACCTAAACCCAAGGTGTAAACTCAGTGACACCCCAACCAATGTAGTGTACTGTAGTGAGACCTAAACCTGATGTGTAAACTCAGTGACATCCCAAGCAATGTAGTGTACTGTAGTGAGACCTAAACCCGGGGTGCAAACTCAGTGACATCCCAACCGATGTAGTGTACTGTAGTGAGACCTAAACCCTACGTGTAAACTCAGTGACACCCCAACCAATGTAGTGTACTGTAGTGAGACCTAAACCCAAGGTGTAAACTCAGTGACACCCCAACCAATGTAGTGTACTGTAGTAAGACCTAAACCCAAGGTGTAAACTCAGTGACACCCCAACCAATGTAGTGTACTGTAGTGAGACCTAAACCTGATGTGTAAACTCAGTGACACCCCAAGCAATGTAGTGTACTGTAGTGAGACCTAAACCCGACGTGTAAACTTAGTGACACCCCAACCAATGTAGAGTACTGTAGTGAGACCTAAACCCAAGGTGTAAACTCAGTGACACCCCAAGCAATGTAGTGTACTGTAGTGAGACCTAAACCCGATGTGTAAACTCAGTGACACCCCAACCAATGTAGTGTACTGTAGTGAGACCTAAACCCGGGGTGCAAACTCAGTGACATCCCAACCAATGTAGTGTACTGTAGTGAGACCTAAACCCTACGTGTAAACTCAGTGACACCCCAACCAATGTAGTGTACTGTACTGAGACCTAAACCCGACGTGTAAACTCAGTGACACCCCAACCAATGTAGTGTACTGTAGTGAGACCTAAACCTGACGTGTAAATTCAGTGACACCCCAACCAATATAGTGTACTGTAGTGAGACCTAAACCCGACGTGTAAACTCAGTGACATCCCAACAAATGTAGTGTACTGTAGTGAGACCTAAACCCGATGTGTAAACTCAGTGTCACCCCAACCAATGTAGTGTACTGTAGTGAGACCTAAACCCTACGTGTAAACTCAGTGACACCCCAACCAATGTAGTGTACTGTAGTGAGACCTAAACCCGACGTGTAAACTCAGTGACATCCCAACCAATGTAGTGTACTGTAGTGAGACCTAAACCCGACGTGTAAACTCAGTGACACCCCAACCAATGTAGTGTACTGTAGTGAGACCTAAACCCTACGTGTAAACTCAGTGACACCCCAACCAATGTAGTGTACTGTAGTGAGACCTAAACCCTACGTGTAAACTCAGTGACACCCCAACCAATGTAGTGTACTGTAGTGAGACCTAAACCCTACGTGTAAACTCAGTGACACCCCAACCAACGTAGTGTACTGTAGTGAGACCTAGACCCTATGTGTAAACTCAGTGACACCCCAAACAATGTAGTGTACTGTAGTGAGACCTAAACCCTACGTGTAAACTCAGTGATATCCCAACCAATATAGTGTACTGTAGTGAAACCTAAACCCGACGTGTAAACTCAGTGACACCGCAACCAATGTAGTGTACTGTAGTGAGACCTAAACCCTACGTGTAAACTCAGTGACACCCCAACCAATGTAGTCTACTGTAGTGAGACCTAAACCCGACGTGTAAACTCAGTGACACCCCAACCAATGTAGTGTACTGTAGTGAGACCTAAACCCTACGTGTAAACTCAGTGACACCTCAACCAATGTAGTTTACTGTAGTGAGACCTAATCCCGATGTGTAAACTCAGTGACACCCCAACCAATGTAGTGTACTGTAGTGAGACCTAAACCCGAGGTGCAAAATCAGTGACACCCCAACCAATGTAGTGTACTGTAGTGAGACCTAAACCCGATGTGTAAACTCAGTGACACCCCAACCAATGTAGTGTACTGTAGTGAGACCTAAACCCGACGTGTAAACTCAGTAATATCGCAACCAATATAGTGTACTGTAGTGAGACCTAAACCCGACGTGTAAACTTAGTGACACCCCAACCAATGTAGTGTACTGTAGTGAGACCTAAACCTGACGTGTAAACTCAGTGACACCCCAACCAATGTAGTGTACTGTAGTGAGACCTAAACCCGACGTGTAAACTCAGTGACATCCCAACCAATGTAGTGTACTGTAGTGAGACCTAAACCCGACGTGTAAACTCAGTGAAACCCCAACCAATGTAGTGTACTGTAGTGAGACCTAAACCCGATGTGTAAACTCAGTGACACCCCAACCAATGTAGTTTACTGTAGTGAGACCTTAACCCGATGTGTAAACTCAGTGACACCCCAACCAATGTAGTTTACTGTAGTGAGACCTAAACCCAACGTGTAAACTCAGTGGCACCCCAACCAATGTAGTGTACTGTAGTGAGACCTAAACCCTACGTGTAAACTCAGTGACACCCCAACCAACGTAGTGTACTGTAGTGAGACCTAGACCCTATGTGTAAACTCAGTGACACCCCAAACAATGTAGTGTACTGTAGTGAGACCTAAACCCTACGTGTAAACTCAGTGATATCCCAACCAATATAGTGTACTGTAGTGAAACCTAAACCCGACGTGTAAACTCAGTGACACCGCAACCAATGTAGTGTACTGTAGTGAGACCTAAACCCTACGTGTAAACTCAGTGACACCCCAACCAATGTAGTCTACTGTAGTGAGACCTAAACCCGACGTGTAAACTCAGTGACACCCCAACCAATGTAGTGTACTGTAGTGAGACCTAAACCCTACGTGTAAACTCAGTGACACCCCAACCAATGTAGTTTACTGTAGTGAGACCTAATCCCGACGTGTAAACTCAGTGACACCCCAACCAATGTAGTGTACTGTAGTGAGACCTAAACCCGAGGTGCAAAATCAGTGACACCCCAACCAATGTAGTGTACTGTAGTGAGACCTAAACCTTATGTGTAAACTCAGTGACACCCCAACCAATGTAGTGTACTGTAGTGAGACCTAAACCCGACGTGTAAACTCAGTGACACCCCAACCAATGTAGTGTACTGTAGTGAGACCTAAACCTGACGTGTAAACTCAGTGACACCCCAACCAATGTAGTGTACTGTAGTGAGACCTAAACCTGATGTGTAAACTCAGTGACACCCCAACCAATGTAGTGTACTGTAGTGAGACCTAAACCTGACGTGTAAACTCAGTGACACCCCAACCAATGTAGTGTACTGTAGTAAGACCTAAACCCGACGTGTAAACTCAGTGACATCCCAACCAATGTAGTTTACTGTAGTGAGACCTAAACCCGACGTGTAAACTCAGTGAAACCCCAACCAATGTAGTGTACTGTAGTGAGACCTAAACCCGATGTGTAAACTCAGTGACACCCCAACCAATATAGTTTACTGTAGTGAGACCTTAACCCGATGTGTAAACTCAGTGACACCCCAACCAATGTAGTTTACTGTAGTGAGACCTAAACCCGACGTGTAAACTCAGTGACACCCCAACCAATGTAGTGTACTGTAGTTAGACCTAAACCCGACGTGTAAACTCAGTGACACCCCAACCAATGTAGTGTACTGTAGTGAGACCTAAACCCGACATGTAAACTCAGTGACACCCCAACAAATGTAGTGTACTGTAGTGAGACCTAAACCCTACGTGTAAACTCAGTGACACCCCAACCAATGTAGTGTACTGTAGTGAGACCTAAACCCGACGTGTAAACTCAGTGACATCCCAACCAATGTAGTGTACTGTAGTAAGACCTAAACCCGACGTGTAAACTCAGTGACACCCCAACCAATGTAGTGTACTGTAGTGAGACCTAAACCCTACGTGTAAACTCAGTGACACCCCAACCAATGTAGTGTACTGTAGTGAGACCTAAACCCGACGTGTAAACTCAGTGACACCCCAACCAATGTAGTGTACTGTAGTGAGACCTAAACCCGACGTGTAAACTCAGTGACACCCCAACAAATGTAGTGTACTGTAGTGAGACCTAAACCCGACGTGTAAACTCAGTGACACCCCAACCAATGTAGTGTACTGTAGTGAGACCTAAACCCTACGTGTAAACTCAGTGACACCCCAACCAATGTAGTGTACTGTAGTGAGACCTAAACCCGACGTGTAAACTCAGTGACATCCCAACCAATGTAGTGTACTGTAGTAAGACCTAAACCCGACGTGTAAACTCAGTGACACCCCAACCAATGTAGTGTACTGTAGTGAGACCTAAACCCTACGTGTAAACTCAGTGACACCCCAACCAATGTAGTGTACTGTAGTGAGACCTAAACCCTACGTGTAAACTCAGTGACACCCCAACCAATGTAGTGTACTGTAGTGAGACCTAAACCCTACGTGTAAACTCAGTGACACCACAACCAATGTAGTGTACTGTAGTGAGACCTAAACCCGACGTGTAAACTCAGTGACATCCCAACCAATGTAGTGTACTGTAGTAAGACCTAAACCCGACGTGTAAACTCAGTGACACCCCAACCAATGTAGTGTACTGTAGTGAGACCTAAACCCTACGTGTAAACTCAGTGACACCCCAACCAATGTAGTGTACTGTAGTGAGACCTAAACCCGACGTGTAAACTCAGTGACACCCCAACCAATGTAGTGTACTGTAGTGAGACCTAAACCCGACGTGTAAACTCAGTGACACCCAAACAAATGTAGTGTACTGTAGTGAGACCTAAACCCGACGTGTAAACTCAGTGACACCCCAACCAATGTAGTGTACTGTAGTGAGACCTAAACCCGACGTGTAAACTCAGTGACACCCCAACCAATGTAGTGTACTGTAGTGAGACCTAAACCCGATGTGTAAACTCAGTGACACCCCAACCAATGTAGTTTACTGTAGTGAGACCTTAACCCGATGTGTAAACTCAGTGACACCCCAACCAATGTAGTTTACTGTAGTGAGACCTAAACCCAACGTGTAAACTCAGTGGCACCCCAACCAATGTAGTGTACTGTAGTGAGACCTAAACCCTACGTGTAAACTCAGTGACACCCCAACCAACGTAGTGTACTGTAGTGAGACCTAGACCCTATGTGTAAACTCAGTGACACCCCAAACAATGTAGTGTACTGTAGTGAGACCTAAACCCTACGTGTAAACTCAGTGATATCCCAACCAATATAGTGTACTGTAGTGAAACCTAAACCCGACGTGTAAACTCAGTGACACCGCAACCAATGTAGTGTACTGTAGTGAGACCTAAACCCTACGTGTAAACTCAGTGACACCCCAACCAATGTAGTCTACTGTAGTGAGACCTAAACCCGACGTGTAAACTCAGTGACACCCCAACCAATGTAGTGTACTGTAGTGAGACCTAAACCCTACGTGTAAACTCAGTGACACCTCAACCAATGTAGTTTACTGTAGTGAGACCTAATCCCGACGTGTAAACTCAGTGACACCCCAACCAATGTAGTGTACTGTAGTGAGACCTAAACCCGAGGTGCAAAATCAGTGACACCCCAACCAATGTAGTGTACTGTAGTGAGACCTAAACCTTATGTGTAAACTCAGTGACACCCCAACCAATGTAGTGTACTGTAGTGAGACCTAAACCCGACGTGTAAACTCAGTGACACCCCAACCAATGTAGTGTACTGTAGTGAGACCTAAAACAAATGTAGTGTACTGTAGTGAGACCTAAACCCTACGTGTAAACTCAGTGACACCCCAACCAATGTAGTGTACTGTAGTGAGACCTAAACCCTACGTGTAAACTCAGTGACACCCCAACCAATGTAGTGTACTGTAGTGAGACCTAAACCCTACGTGTAAACTCAGTGACACCCCAACCAATGTAGTGTACTGTAGTGAGACCTAAACCCAACGTGTAAACTCAGTGGCACCCCAACCAATGTAGTGTACTGTAGTGAGACCTAAACCCTACGTGTAAACTCAGTGACACCCCAACCAACGTAGTGTACTGTAGTGAGACCTAGACCCTATGTGTAAACTCAGTGACACCCCAAACAATGTAGTGTACTGTAGTGAGACCTAAACCCTACGTGTAAACTCAGTGATATCCCAACCAATATAGTGTACTGTAGTGAAACCTAAACCCGACGTGTAAACTCAGTGACACCGCAACCAATGTAGTGTACTGTAGTGAGACCTAAACCCTACGTGTAAACTCAGTGACACCCCAACCAATGTAGTCTACTGTAGTGAGACCTAAACCCGACGTGTAAACTCAGTGACACCCCAACCAATGTAGTGTACTGTAGTGAGACCTAAACCCTACGTGTAAACTCAGTGACACCTCAACCAATGTAGTTTACTGTAGTGAGACCTAATCCCGACGTGTAAACTCAGTGACACCCCAACCAATGTAGTGTACTGTAGTGAGACCTAAACCCGAGGTGCAAAATCAGTGACACCCCAACCAATGTAGTGTACTGTAGTGAGACCTAAACCTTATGTGTAAACTCAGTGACACCCCAACCAATGTAGTGTACTGTAGTGAGACCTAAACCCGACGTGTAAACTCAGTGACACCCCAACCAATGTAGTGTACTGTAGTGAGACCTAAACCTGACGTGTAAACTCAGTGACACCCCAACCAATGTAGTGTACTGTAGTGAGACCTAAACCTGATGTGTAAACTCAGTGACACCCCAACCAATGTAGTGTACTGTAGTGAGACCTAAACCTGACGTGTAAACTCAGTGACACCCCAACCAATGTAGTGTACTGTAGTAAGACCTAAACCCGACGTGTAAACTCAGTGACATCCCAACCAATGTAGTTTACTGTAGTGAGACCTAAACCCGACGTGTAAACTCAGTGAAACCCCAACCAATGTAGTGTACTGTAGTGAGACCTAAACCCGATGTGTAAACTCAGTGACACCCCAACCAATATAGTTTACTGTAGTGAGACCTTAACCCGATGTGTAAACTCAGTGACACCCCAACCAATGTAGTTTACTGTAGTGAGACCTAAACCCGACGTGTAAACTCAGTGACACCCCAACCAATGTAGTGTACTGTGGTGAGACCTAAACCCGACGTGTAAACTCAGTGACACCCCAACCAATGTAGTGTACTGTAGTGAGACCTAAACCCGACATGTAAACTCAGTGACACCCCAACAAATGTAGTGTACTGTAGTGAGACCTAAACCCTACGTGTAAACTCAGTGACACCCCAACCAATGTAGTGTACTGTAGTGAGACCTAAACCCGACGTGTAAACTCAGTGACATCCCAACCAATGTAGTGTACTGTAGTAAGACCTAAACCCGACGTGTAAACTCAGTGACACCCCAACCAATGTAGTGTACTGTAGTGAGACCTAAACCCGACGTGTAAACTCAGTGACACCCCAACCAATGTAGTGTACTGTAGTGAGACCTAAACCCGACGTGTAAACTCAGTGACACCCCAACCAATGTAGTGTACTGTAGTGAGACCTAAACCCAACGTGTAAACTCAGTGACACCCCAACAAATGTAGTGTACTGTAGTGAGACCTAAACCCGACGTGTAAACTCAGTGACACCCCAACCAATGTAGTGTACTGTAGTGAGACCTAAACCCTACGTGTAAACTCAGTGACACCCCAACCAATGTAGTGTACTGTAGTGAGACCTAAACCCGACGTGTAAACTCAGTGACATCCCAACCAATGTAGTGTACTGTAGTAAGACCTAAACCCGACGTGTAAACTCAGTGACACCCCAACCAATGTAGTGTACTGTAGTGAGACCTAAACCCTACGTGTAAACTCAGTGACACCCCAACCAATGTAGTGTACTGTAGTGAGACCTAAACCCTACGTGTAAACTCAGTGACACCCCAACCAATGTAGTGTACTGTAGTGAGACCTAAACCCTACGTGTAAACTCAGTGACACCACAACCAATGTAGTGTACTGTAGTGAGACCTAAACCCGACGTGTAAACTCAGTGACATCCCAACCAATGTAGTGTACTGTAGTGAGACCTAAACCCGACGTGTAAACTCAGTGACACCCCAACCAATGTAGTGTACTGTAGTGAGACCTAAACCCTACGTGTAAACTCAGTGACACCCCAACCAATGTAGTGTACTGTAGTGAGACCTAAACCCGACGTGTAAACTCAGTGACACCCCAACCAATGTAGTGTACTGTAGTGAGACCTAAACCCGACGTGTAAACTCAGTGACACCCAAACAAATGTAGTGTACTGTAGTGAGACCTAAACCCGACGTGTAAACTCAGTGACACCCCAACCAATGTAGTGTACTGTAGTGAGACCTAAACCCTACGTGTAAACTCAGTGACACCCCAACCAATGTAGTGTACTGTAGTGAGACCTAAACCCGACGTGTAAACTCAGTGACATCCCAACCAATGTAGTGTACTGTAGTAAGACCTAAACCCGACGTGTAAACTCAGTGACACCCCAACCAATGTAGTGTACTGTAGTGAGACCTAAACCCTACGTGTAAACTCAGTGACACCCCAACCAATGTAGTGTACTGTAGTGAGACCTAAACCCTACGTGTAAACTCAGTGACACCCCAACCAATGTAGTGTACTGTAGTGAGACCTAAACCCTACGTGTAAACTCAGTGACACCCCAACCAACGTAGTGTACTGTAGTGAGACCTAGACCCTATGTGTAAACTCAGTGACACCCCAAATAATGTAGTGTACTGTAGTGAGACCTAAACCCTACGTGTAAACTCAGTGATATCCCAACCAATATAGTGTACTGTAGTGAAACCTAAACCCGACGTGTAAACTCAGTGACACCGCAACCAATGTAGTGTACTGTAGTGAGACCTAAACCCTACGTGTAAACTCAGTGACACCCCAACCAATGTAGTGTACTGTAGTGAGACCTAAACCCGACGTGTAAACTCAGTGACACCCCAACCAATGTAGTGTACTGTAGTGAGACCTAAACCCTACGTGTAAACTCAGTGACACCCCAACCAATGTAGTCTACTGTAGTGAGACCTAAACCCGACGTGTAAACTCAGTGACACCCCAACCAATGTAGTGTACTGTAGTGAGACCTAAACCCTACGTGTAAACTCAGTGACACCTCAACCAATGTAGTTTACTGTAGTGAGACCTAAACCCTACGTGTAAACTCAGTGACACCCCAACCAATGTAGTGTACTGTAGTGAGACCTAAACCCGAGATGTAAACTCAGTGACACCCCAACCAATGTAGTGTACTGTAGTGAGACCTAAACCCTACGTGCAAACTCAGTGACACCCCAACCAATGTAGTTTACTTTAGTGAGACCTAAACCCGACGTATAAACTCAGTGATATCCCAACCAATGTAGTGTACTGTAGTGAGACCTAAACCCGACATGCAAACTCAGTGACACCCCAACCAATGTAGTGTACTGTAGTGAGACCTAAACCCTACGTGTAAACTCAGTGATATCCCAACCAATATAGTGTACTGTAGTGAAACCTAAACCCGACGTGTAAACTCAGTGACACCGCAACCAATGTAGTGTACTGTAGTGAGACCTAAACCCTACGTGTAAACTCAGTGACACCCCAACCAATGTAGTGTACTGTAGTGAGACCTAAACCCGACGTGTAAACTCAGTGACACCCCAACCAATGTAGTGTACTGTAGTGAGACCTAAACCCTACGTGTAAACTCAGTGACACCCCAACCAATGTAGTCTACTGTAGTGAGACCTAAACCCGACGTGTAAACTCAGTGACACCCCAACCAATGTAGTGTACTGTAGTGAGACCTAAACCCTACGTGTAAACTCAGTGACACCTCAACCAATGTAGTTTACTGTAGTGAGACCTAAACCCTACGTGTAAACTCAGTGACACCCCAACCAATGTAGTGTACTGTAGTGAGACCTAAACCCGAGATGTAAACTCAGTGACACCCCAACCAATGTAGTGTACTGTAGTGAGACCTAAACCCTACGTGCAAACTCAGTGACACCCCAACCAATGTAGTTTACTTTAGTGAGACCTAAACCCGACGTATAAACTCAGTGATATCCCAACCAATGTAGTGTACTGTAGTGAGACCTAAACCCGACATGCAAACTCAGTGACACCCCAACCAATGTAGTGTACTGTAGTGAGACCTAAACCCTACGTGTAAACTTAGTGACACCCCAACCAATGTAGTTTACTGTAGTGAGACCTAAACCCGACGTGTAAACTCAGTGACACCCCAACCAATGTATTGTACTGTAGTGAGACCTAAACCCGACATGTAAACTCAGTGACACCCCAACCAATGTATTGTACTGCAGTGAGACCTAAACCCTACGTGTAAACTCAGTGACACCCCAACCAATGTAGTTTACTGTAGTGAGACCTAAACCCGACGTGTAAACTCAGTGACACCCCAACCAATGTAGTGTACTGTAGTGAGACCTAAACCCGACGTGTAAACTCAGTGACACCCCAACCAATGTAGTGTACTGTAGTGAGACCTAAACCCGACGTGCAAACTCAGTGACACCCCAACCAATGTAGTGTACTGTAGTGAGACCTAAACCCTACGTGTAAACTCAGTGACACCCCCACCAATGTAGTGTACTGTAGTGAGACCTAAACCCTACGTGTAAACTCAGTGACACCCCAACCAATGTAGTGTACTGTAGTGAGACCTAAACCCGACATGTAAACTCAGTGATATCCCAACCAATGTAGTGTACTGTAGTGAGACCTAAACCTGATGTTTAAACTCAGTGACACCCCAACCAATGTAGTGTACTGTAGTGAGACCTAAACCTGATGTTTAAACTCAGTGACACCCCAACCAATGTAGTGTACTGTAGTGAGACCTAAACCCTACGTGTAAACTCAGTGATATCCCAACCAATGTTGGTACATGAACAGCCCTCACTACAATTAAAGATTTACCCTTTTCAGACATAAGCTTGATGACCTCATAGGGGTGGAGACAAACAGCTAAGCTGGAGGTCTAGAAGTTGATGTTTGAAAATAATTTTAAAAATAAACATTGATTTACTAAGTCTTTGAAAGAGAATTTTACTATAGTTTAACATCTGATTACAACATCTAGTTCTTGTTGTTAGGGCTCACGATACAACCACCCTCCCAGCAAACCAAGTAAAGCCACAGACACACACAGCAAGTGCTTTAACAACTGGATGCTTGCATTTTCCTACAGTAAACTAACACTCAAGCTCACAAAACATAGCAGTCAGACAACCTTTCTGATCCATCCACAAACACAGGGTCCAACCTCTCTTAATTAAATATCATTACCAATAATTACTGATTATTTAGTGGGGCGTTGGGTCTACTGTGAAAAAAGACTGGTCATGCCCTGACCCAGGGATGCAGATGAGTTGAACTGAAGATGATTATCAATCAGGGGATAATAATTATTGGTAATGATCTTAAAATAACCAGACATTAGAACCTGTGATTATGGGTGGATCAGAAAGGCTGCCTGACAGCTAAATATTGCAATTGTCAGTTAGATTGCTGTAGAAAAATGTAATTAATAAAATATTTATTAATAATGGTTGTAGTAAGATTTTGTGATCTAAAAACATTTCCCAATTATCAATATTAATTCTTCAAATTAGAATACTGTACATAGGGTCTTTGGTAATTTGATTATATTGGATTATTCCATGGTCAATGTGTCCTTACCAGACGTCCTCCTCTCCAAGTCACTCAAGACTCCTCGTCCTCCTCTCCAGGTCACTCCGGGATCCTCATCCTCCTCCGCAAGTCAATTCATGCTCCTCATCCTCCTCCCCAAGTCACTTGATGCTCCTCGTCCTTCTCCCCAAGTCGCTCAAGGCTCCTCGTCCTCCTCTTTACTGAGCCCACAAGTGTCTGATGCTCTTTGTCCAAACGTCTCACCACTTCTCTACACTAACAAATAAAAAAGAGGCAGGTTAATAGACGTGAGTAATCTCCACTGAGTCAGAGGTAACAATGTCCTGAGCACCCAGCAATAGTGACAACCCCCCACACAAGGTTAAACATCACATCAAGATTAAAACGGGCACTGAAGTCCCATATTTTCAGTGCTAAAATGAATAAATGGCAGAATGTTCTAGAATAATAAAATAATAACAGCTGCCTTTCATTTACAGCCTCTTATAATTCTCATGTCTCAACTTCTAAGGCTTCTTCTGGCTTGAAGGGCATATAAGAAAAATTTAATTGCGTGGTCATGGTTAAGGGGCTTGTTTACTTCAATGAAACTGTGAGCTATACCATGTAGGGTTACCCAAGATGGGTAGGTCATAGAAGAGAGGTCAGACATATTATGGCCAACTAGAGAAGGAACTGCCAACCCACTAGTATTTTTGCTAATATAACCTTATGGGTAAGCACAATTAGTGGCATAACGGTATGGCATCGGAATATGAGCCCCTCAGGTCAGAAGGTGCCAACCACATTACTGGGGAAGAGAAGAGGATGAGTATGACTAGCATCAGTAAGACCGAATAAAATTGTTGGGCCAAAGTTTAGAGGTGACTGAAGGGTAAATAACAATTCAGAATAGGAACCCGGAATGTTAGAACTATGAACCAAGGTAAACTGGACGTGGTCATACATGAGATGACAAGGTTAAAAATCGTTTTCCTGGGAATTAGTTAATTCAAAATGGACTGGAATGGGACAACCACCAGATCTTCTACTGTGGTCAAGAATCCTGCAGAAGAAATGGAGAAGCCCTCAGGTGGCCAAAGCAGTGCTCGGTTACAACCAATAAATGACAGAATAATTTCAATTCAAATTCAAGGCAAGAAATTTGACATCACAGTGATCCAAGTCCATGCTCCAACCATTGATGATGAAGATGCTGAAGTTGTCCAATTCTATTAGGATATTAAATACCTCCTAGATATAACACCAGACAAGATGATACTCTCAGCATAGCAGGGAAACAAAATATGGGGAAAATGGGAATGTTTGGCCTTGGAGTATAAAATAAAGCAGTTCTGAGATTAGTACAATTTTGTCAAGATAATTCTCTGGTCATATTAAGGACCCTCTTCCAACAGCTAATAAGACAACAATAGAGATGCCCAGGACTTATATAATTGTAGAAATAGGTAAGAAATCTAAAAACTGCTTTTATTTTGCTTTGTATATCATTTTTTAACAAATTGCAATGAGATTACATTGCCCGGATAATGATGAGAGTGCGTGCATAGCTGTGTACATCTGTAAAAGGGAAATGAGAGATTATCTTGAGTAAAATATTATCTGTGTGAACCATGGGGGCAAGTAAAGTCCATAACGAGATACAACCACTAACGAGCCATGACATCATATTGTACACAACAATATGCAAATCATGTAATCTCTGAGCACTCACACAAAGCAATATTCTCAACATCTGTAAAGGTCTCTGAGAAATTTAAGATCAAGTTAAAAAACTTTTGGGAGAGGACCATCACCATTCCACCACTCAATACCTAGGAGGATGTCGTTGTTACTACTCACTATAGGAATGGCATTAACTTCTTTTGTACATTAATAGTATGTGAGAAATAAAATAAAAAACCTTCAATATTGGTTAACACGTTGTATACTATTATTATAAAAAGTTAGACAATTAATATAAGAACAAGCTCACACTCCTAAACATCAGCCCTGTAGTGGAAGATCAAATTATTTCTTCACATCCCAAGATAGCCGGAGTTCTACCTTATCTACCCTAGAAAACTCCATGAGTAAAGTCTTGAACTCTGTTCATGGATAACAACCTTTCCCATGAAGAATCCGAAGAAAATAACTTAAATATCTAAGTAACAATAAGTTAGATCATTCTCTTCCTGAAATCGTAAAGAACAACAAGACCTAGAGAGGATTAAAAATAAACTTAAAACAAAAGTGGACTCCATTCTAAATACCATTTAAGGCCAGAACATGATTCAGATGATTATCGTGGGAAACTAGGTAATCACAACCTCCAAGACATGGGTGTAGGAACTGTGGGAATGGGGGTGGGGAATTTTCTATGTTTGCATGTATGTATATATAAGCTATTTTACGGCCTGTGTATACTATGAGCTGTATCCCCCCAGGGTTATTCTGGCTCCTACACCCCTACTCCAAGGCCAAAGATTCAGGAAAAGCCACCAATTTCTATAAAAAAAATCACACACCCTAGGACCTCATTTACTAAATATCCAGACTTGCTCCATGAAAGATTTGAGGTGATAAGAGCGAATAATCCAGAGATATCATAATATGCCTCCACTTCTATGCAACAAAAGAAACAGCTCTAGATGAAGCCCAAAAGAAAGGTCAACTTAAGTTGCACAATTTTGAATTTTAGCTTAATCAAGATCTTTCCACCATCACATTAATCGAAAGAAGGGACCTGGAACCAAACATCACAACTCTTCATTTGAAAAGATTATTTATAGGTGGGATCATCCTTTTAAACTTTTTTTCTACCACAGGGGATTCCTTCACTCTATCACTACCAAGATGGAGAGGATCAACTACACAACACTATTAAGTTGTGGAGAACAGAAGATCATCCTCCATCTGAGAATCCTCTGGAAGCTCATAGACTTCCACTTCCAAGAACGGACTCATGTAGGACCCACAAAAACCTCTGTTTTTGCTTCCTCAGTTACAGCTAAACAAGTAGAAGTAGAAAGGTAGAGTGGGGGACTGGTTGTCCACTTAGATACCTCACTGACTTCCTGTTTTCTCACTGTTCTTCCATCCTGCTCCTGCTTTATCTTACTGCCCTTAGGTTAGAGACATGATTCTGCTTCCACCAATTAGACGCCTTAACCAAAAAGTGTTAACCAATTTATATCATCATGGTATACAAGGAGTCTACACCCAGAATGTTAAAGGGTCTGTTCTACTTATGTCTATAATAACGATTGTAGACATGCCATGGAAATGAAGGACATCGTCTAATGTATGCCATAACAACCTGAAGTTCCCACTGAACATCTGGTTGCAAAAAAGAGAAGATAAAAAAAACTGTGAGGGTAGGTTTCTGTTCAGCAGTAGGAAGTTAGCAGACATGCAGCCCCATTAAATTTGAAGCCCGTATTGGCATTGGCAAGCCCGCAAAGGATGAGGGCTTGATATTCGACTGTGTTACAGAGCTATTAAATTCCACCAGACGCAAGCCGTAAACAATTTTCTGCATGTTGGATGTGCGGCTGTGAACATGATCAATTAGTCAAACCCGTAGTTACAGGTTTAGACGGAGCCAATGGCAAATTAAATCATCATCATTACGTCACTGAAAAATGGAGGTTCGATTTCAAAGTCTTACGGATTTCAATTACGAGTTTTGATTGGTCCCGCATTCCAAAAATATAAATAAATCAGTAAATATGATATTCAAGTCCATGCGAGTTCCATTATATGTATTAACACATTGATATAAAACGGAAATTAAACATTACAAAAAGTATTTTATATTGTAGATTTGCGAGCTTAAGAATCTTGTGCTATTAATTCTAATACCTAACATCACTTTCCCTTTAATTATTAGTACAGTAGTGTGTGTATATTTGCATCTACAGTGCTACGGATGGGACTTGAACCCCCTCTCTAGTACCTGTTGGCTTTTTGGCTCCATTTGGGGGTTACGTGCTTGCAATTTAATAGCGTGAGTGGAACGTAACAGTTACAGGCATGACAGAACTAAGGATTTGTGGTAGCAGAGTTAATTTTTCGACATCGCGTAGGTTTTTTTCCCAAGTCGTTGGCGGGTTGCTTTATGAGGCCAATTTAATAGCCGAAAGTCTTGCGGGCTACGTTACGGGCTACGGTTTTACATGTTGAGGGAATTTAATAGGTCTGTTGGTCCTAATACCAGAAACCATTATCTATTTTAGCCAATAAGACAATGGACGTTTTCAGCTGCAAAGGGAACACTGTCCTATTCTACTGAGATAACAGAAGAACTGTGTTCCCCTTCTACGTGAAATCTGAAATGATGGATTCAGTAGGCCCATCTGGTGTGGTCTGTGAGCCCCAGTGTAACACAAATGACAGTATGTACAACACGTATACAACTAGAATGTGTACCTGAATATATAAAGAAGCATTCATGTGGGATAAACCTCCCTCTCCGTTGTTTTCCAGTATGTTATGTCATCAGAGATGGTCATTACACTGAGATATCATTGGGGGAGATGTAAGAACACAATGGGACACTGACACAAAGTAATCTGAGGATGGGAACATTGCACGGAAAAGTAGTAACTGTGGGGTGGTAGGTCATG
This sequence comes from Discoglossus pictus, assembly GCA_027410445.1. Classification (NCBI taxonomy): domain Eukaryota; kingdom Metazoa; phylum Chordata; class Amphibia; order Anura; family Alytidae; genus Discoglossus; species Discoglossus pictus. Next base: position 238,124,213 of record CM050169.1, read on the forward strand.
CAATGTAAATACAGCCATCCAGCCCCCCCTCAAATCTCCCTCTTCCCTGATACTTGTTGGTCTCTTAATCCTATTTCGCACATCTTGCATTCTCTTCTCTCCACCCCTCTATTCTTCCTCCTTCTACCTGCTGTCTCAACCTCTCTTGATCCCCTAGGCTTCTATGGTTCCACCTCATTTTTGTTCAAAGAGCCAATGTAGTAGCCATATAATATACAAAAAAACCAATCTATCTTTTAAATTTACTTTTGAAACTAGCATTGATGCTTCCAGCAGATCTGCTTCTCTCCACCTCTTCTTAGATGTCTGGGAAGACAACTAAAAAGCTTTCCAATTATCCTGCTTAGAGTACTGGCAGTTGTAGATGCCTCCTCACGTAAGGGGTCGGTATAATTGCCCGTCTCTCTATTCAGTTGGCCTCCCTACGCCTTGGCTTAGTGGGTTTATGATTTCCTGCATTCTAGGACTATTGATCTGCAGGACTTATAATGGCGCTGCCTGGTTATTATTACTAGGCTTTTAGCCTCATCACCTTCCTGGGGATTTAGATGAGCTGAAAGCTTCTAAAATAAAGGACTGGAATGTATTAATTTCAAATTTAATTTAGGCCGTTAATTTATTATTCATATTCATCTGGTGGAATTTATAGCTACAGCGAGTTGTTTCATTTATCTTGTTACTCTGAGTCAGTGAAGCTTCATCACACAAACATGGCCAATGTACGAGGAGGAGAAAAGTGGCAGCGCCAAAGAGAGAGGCGCCTGAAGAGAGACAGAGTCCGTCCAAATATATGTGATACAATATAGTATCTCCGTATGTTTGTATATAGATATACCTATTACTTATATAAATTTGTTTATATACACACATACATACCTATATGCCTATACATATATATATATATATTTTGCATTGGCCCCATCAATACCAACTCACTTAGTGCCCCTTCCTAAGACTTCATCCCATAACAGCACCCCTCACAAGACCATTCTCCATAGCTGCTCTCCCCAAGACCCCTTTCCATAGCTGTGCCCCTTTCCATAGCTGTGCCCCTTTCCATAGTTGCGCCCCTTCCCATAGTTGCTGCCGGCCCCTTGCATTCTGCATGTGCCAGGACGCACATGCTCCACTTTCCGGGGACATCCTCTATGGTGTGGGAGTGGTGATGTGGCTGAGGGGGCCCTTTCACAATATATATATATATATATATATATATATTTTTTTTTTTTTTTTTATTTATTTATATATATATATATATATATATATATACAAAACACAAGCTGGGATCTCACGCCACGCTGATGATAGGCAGTAACCTTGAAACGACTGCCCGTGGGTAGAATTCCCAGATTGTGTATAATCCAAACTTGGCTTTGCAAAAAAGCTGTGTAATGCAGCGGGCATAAGCTTAAAGGAAGCCATGTTTTAAATGTTTATGGACTGAAAAACTAAGCATTTGTTGGCACATTTGCATGTCCCTGCTCAGCTTGCCAGAATGCTGTGTAATAACTGTGTTTCTCTGAATTCTGAGCGGGTTTTTTAACTTGTTTTAGACAATCAGATGTGAACAGAAATGTACTATTTATTTACTGTACGGTGGAGGCTTCTATCGCTCTTTTGCCCACCATATATTAAATGATTGTTGTGGTGAACTACCTACTCATAAGGTCCACAACACAAGCTGGGATCCCGTCCAGCTCAGCATCCTTCCCCACTCAGCACACAACCCCTCTCAAGACCCATCTCACATATCACCCAGCCTTTGCTGCACCCTCATACAACCCATTCCCCCTGTACTTTGCTGTCATCCAGCCCCTTGCTCTTTCACCTCTTCACTGATACACGTCCCCAGCGTGCTGAACTGCCCCACACTGCTCCAAAAAGGCCCAACAGGTCCGGGAGTGACTTGGTGGGTTGGGCCAGGGATGAGGCCCCAGGGGGCATATACACCATAAAAAAGTTTTATAAAAAAAAAAAGTTTAAAAAATGACACAGCACTGCCCCCTCAGAGGAGGGCCTTGGTGCATTGCTCCCCCTGGACCACTGTTGTCTCTGCACATACATGCAGACCTGTTCATATATGATGCAACACAGAAACACATACATGTTGATCTATACATGTACACAAATGTGCATAACCTAAGACACACATAAGCCTGCAGGTCTGTTGATTCTGACAAGGTCTCATTACATCACTTATCCTTAGCACTCACTTTGACCATTGTCTGTCAGTTATGTTCTATTATGCACATGTCCCAAGTACGCTATATAGCCACACCAATGTGATATCAAGTACGCTATATAGCGAGGCGAACTTGATATCAATGTGCACAAGTCCCAAGTACGCTATATAGCCAGGCCAACATGATATCAATATCCACATGTCCCAAGTACGCTATATAGCCACACCAATGTGATATTAATATCCACATGTCCCAAGTACGCTATATAGCCACACCAATGTGATATCAATATCCACATGTCCCAAGTACGCTATATAGCCACACCAATGCGATATCAATATCCACATGTCCCAAGTACGCTATATAGCCACACCAATTCGATATCAATATCCACATGTCCCAAGTACGCTATATAGCCACACCACATGTCTCATTTACGTTATATAGCCACAGCAACATTATTATTTTTATTATTATTAACTATTATTATTAAAATACATATGTCCTACGTTCGCTATATAGCTTGGCCAACGTGATATCCTTATCTACATGTCTCAAGTACGCTATATAGCCAGGCCAACTTGATATCAATGTGCACAAGTCCCAAGTATGTAATATAGCCAGGCCAACGTGATATCCTTATCTACATATCTCATTTACTTTATATAGCCACAGCAACATGATATCAATATGCACATGTTCCAAGTTTGCAATATAGCCAGGCCAACATGATATTCTTATCTACATGTCTCAAGTACGCTATATAGCGAGGCCAACTTGATATCAATGTGCACAAGTCCCAAGTACGCTATATAGCCAGGCCAACATGATATCAATATCCACATGTTCCAAGTATGCAATATAGCCAGGCCAACATGATATCAATATCTACATGTTCCAAGTATGCAATATAGCCAGGCCAACATGATATCAATATCTACATGTTCCAAGTATGCACTATAGCCAGGCCAACATGATATCAATATCCACATGTTCCAAGTATGCAATATAGCCAGGGCAACATGATATCAATATCTACATGTTCCAAGTTTGCAATATAGCCAGGCCAACATGATATCCTTATCTACATGTCTCAAGTACGCTATATAGCCAGGCCAACTTGCTATCCTTATCTACATGTCTCAAGTACGCTATATAGCCAGGCCAACATGATATCAATATCTACATGTTCCAAGTATGCAATATAGCCAGGCCAACATGATATCAATATCTACATGTTCCAAGTATGCACTATAGCCAGGCCAACATGATATCAATATCCACATGTTCCAAGTATGCAATATAGCCAGGGCAACATGATATCAATATCTACATGTTCCAAGTTTGCAATATAGCCAGGCCAACATGATATCCTTATCTACATGTCTCAAGTACGCTATATAGCCAGGCCAACTTGCTATCAATGTGCACAAGTCCCAAGTACACTATATAGCCAGGCCAACATGATATCATTATCCACATTTCCCAAGTACGCTATATAGCCAGGCCAACTTGATATCAATATCCACATTTCCCAAGTACGCAATATAGCCAGGCCAACATGATATCCTTATCTACATGTTCCAAATGCACCACATAATCGTGTCAGCATTACATCCATGTGCATAAGTCTTTATTAACAGGTTATAAAATCCTTTTAATTTACTCATGTCTTGAAATGATAAATTCCAAAGGGTTGTTAACCTCTGCCATCTTATTATTAATTGTATTTATAGGAAATAAGAGCTGTGTTAACCATTGTTTTGTGAACATTGCACCAATCAGATGTCACTACAACAAAGTAAATTGGAGACAGCCCAGAAAAGGGTGAGAAGCAAACGTGAGCGCTGGACCATAAAGAAGTCTGAGCGCCAGAAAACTGATGCCTTTGAGTTGTGGTGTTGGAGAAAACTGCCTAGAGTCCCTTGGACTGCAAGAAGATCCAATCACCTAATACTACAGGAAATTAAGCCAAAGTGTTCACTGGAAGGTATGACCATGAGGCTTAAGCTCACTTTGTCCATATCATGAGAAGACAAGATTCCCTAGAGAAGATTCTGATGCTAGGAAAGATTGAAGGCAAACAAAGAAGGGGACAGCAGAGGTGGAGAAGAATAGATGAGGTAATTGAAGCAATGAACATGAGCTTGAGCAAGCTCAGCGTGGCTGACAGATGTGCCTGGTGAGCTGCCAGTGTCACAGAGAGTCAGACATGACTGAACAACAACTACACTAAGATGCTGCGCCCAATATAAAACAATACCCATCATCCACTTGTGGGAGCTCACAATGTAAATCCAATTACCAGAGTTCACATTATAGTGTTAGTGCTCACATTCAGTTTATATTAGGTATTAGTTATTGTGTCACAGATTGTTTTCTTTTCAAATGAAGATCTCAGAGCATATTAAATATATTAAAATTGATTAAATTAAATAGATTAAAATTTCTACAAGCTTATTATAAATACATAACTGCAGCGGTGCTTTATATTCACACTCTGAATCCAGACTTTGAGATTACATCTCAATACAATCTGGCCTGGGATTATGGGCAGGGGTAAATTCAAGTGTGAAAGAGCATGATAAAATTATATATTTTTTATTAGATTAATACCATGGCTGTTGCATGAGTAATTACAGATAGCCGAGTCCAGTGCTCACTGTGGTGATTCTCTACAGGGAAGGCAGTGATTGATAGCAGTTTTTCCTTGGACTCAGGTTACACTGCACTGACATTAGCTGACTTGTTTAGGTGAGTCCAGCATTCCATGCATGTACAGATAGATTTGTTAAGGGTTATTATTTTTCTTTTGATCTCTACAAAGACAGCACCGGAGTGGATGACTAACCTCCTCTCCCCCCTGAGCTTCTCTGCACTGCTCAAATTCCAGAGAGGCAAGAGATCAAAAACCTGGATAAAAATAAACAAGCCCTGTTTCCTTTATCCTGGAAAAATAAGCATTTTACCATTGATTTGAATGATGGGCCACACCCCTGCAACCTGATTGGCTGAAGTAATGCAAAATATATAAAAACATGTTTTATTTTACTTGATTTCTCAGTGAAAAATGCACATATTTAAAAAATTCATAAAGCATTTAAACATGCTTCTAGGTGACCTTTAATTTTGTCCAGCAGGACAGTGTCTATGTAACACAAAATTATTTTATGTTTTACAGGCTTTAAATCAATGAATACAACTAAATGTTTAAATATTTTCTGTTTAAATTGGGAATAGTAATAAAGCTCATATTGCAGAATGTAGGGTTTTAACTGAAAAAAGGCAGATTATGTTTCTTTTGTAGATTTAGAAATCAGATTACAGTTTATTGTAATTTAACATAATATGAGTTTCATTTCTGATAATGACCTGATTAGGCTTTTGAATAATCAAATTATCCTAAGTACATTTATGATTATAAATATGAGGCATTTATTTTATGTCTTTATTATTTTCAATGACAATAACTTGAATTAGGTTTATAAATTAATTAGAAATCTGAAAAAAAATTGAAATCTGGTACAAAATAACCAAGATAAATCTCAAGATAAACCTCAAGATCAACCTCAAGATCAAGTTCAATATCAACCCCACGATCAAACCCAAGATAATCTTCAAGATCAACCCCAGGATAAACCACAAGATGAAACTCAAAATCAACCCCAAAATAAATCACAAGATGAACCCGAAGATAAACCACAAGATAAACCTCAAGATAAGCCACAAGATCAACACTAAAATAAACCTCAAGGCAAACCACAATATAAACCGAAAGATAAACCACAAGAGCAAGCCCAAAATAAACCACAAGATAAACCCAAAGATTCATCTCAAGATCAACCCCAAGATAAATGACAAGATAAACCATAGGATAACCAGAATATAAACCCCAAGATAAAGCCCAAGATAAATCTGAAGATCAACCTCAAGATCAAGCCCATTATCAACCACACGATCAAACCCAAGATAATCTTCAAGATCAACCCCAGGATAAACCACAAGATGAAACTCAAGATCAACCCCAAAATAAATCACAAGATGAACCCCAAGATAAACCACAAGATAAACCTCAAGATAAGCCACAAGATCAACACTAAAATAAACCTCAAGGCAAACCACAATGTAAACCGAAAGATAAACCACAAGAGCAAACCAAAAATAAACCACAAGAGAAACACAAAGATTCATCTCAAGATCAACCCCAAGATAAATGAGAAGATAAACAATAGGATAACCAGAATATAAAACCCAAGATAAAGCCCAAGATAAATCTGAAGATCAACCTCAAGATCAAGCCCAATATCAACCCCACGATCAAACCCAAGATAATCTTCAAGATCAACCCCAGGATAAACCACAAGATGAAACTCAAGATCAACCCCAAAATAAATCACAAGATGAACCCCAAGATAAACCACAAGATAAACCTCAAGATAAGCCACAAGATCAATCCTAAAATAAACCTCAAGGTAATCCACAAGATAAACCAAAAGATAAACCACAAGAGCAAACCAAAAATAAACCACAAGATAAACCCAAAGATTCACCTCAAGATCAACCCCAAGATAAATGAGAAGATAAACCATAGGATAACCAGAATATAAACCCCAAGAAAAATCACAAGATAAGGCCCAAGATAAACCTCAAGATAAACACCAATCACCAGGAAACCCACACCCTCCAGAGGAAAAAGCACATGCAAAGGGAAGTGGGGTGTACATGGGGGATGACAGTCAGGGGGCTGTTTATGAGGGTTATTATATTGGGTTATTATACCGGAAAACCCCATTTATTAAATATGAAAATATACCTTTAATTAATTACTAGTCTTGGTACCTTCTCAGTTGGGTTTATCCTTGTAAATTCATGAATTAATAATTTCCCATTATTCCTTAAGGTTTTAGTTGCACGACTCCTAATATGCAGATAAAAACTTCCTCTGCTTTCATAAACTCTTCCCACCTCTGGAAGTGGATCAGAAGAAACCAAAATTAAATTCCCTCCACATGTAAAACCGTAGCCCGTAATGTAGCCCGCAAGACTTGCGGCTATTAAATTGGCCCCGTAAAGCAAGCGACTGGGGGGGTAAGGGTGAGAAAAGGCTACAGACGTGGAAATTTGAACTGTGCACCCGCAAATCCGTCAAGCCCGTCAACCTTGATCTGTCAAGCCCGTAATGTTCCAATCACGCTATTAAATTGCAACAAATCCACTGGCGTTCAAGCCCGTAACCCGCAAATGAAACCAAAAAGCCAAAGGGTACTAAAGAGGACCCGCTAGGGGGTAAAGTCCTATCTGTAGCACTGTAAATGCGAATATACACACACTACTGTACATATAAAAAAAGGGAATGTCATGTTAGGTATTAGAATTAATAGCACGGCATTCTCAAGCCCGCAAATCTGCAATATAAAATACTTTTTTTATGTTTTATTTCTGTGTTATATCGATCCCGGCAATCAATGTGTTAATACATATAATGGAACTCGCATGGACTAGAATATCAGATTTATTGATTTTTTAATATTGCATTATTTCTGGGAAAGGGGCCGGTTCGCAACTCGTAATTGAAGCCCGTAAGGCTTTGAAATCTAACCATCTCATTTGCCATTGGCTCCGTCTAAACCCGTAACTACTGGTTTAACTAATTGATCATGTGCACAGACGCACATCCAAAGTGCGACAAATGGTTCATGGGTTTGCGTCTCAAGCCCGTAAGTCGCAGCATGGTCTAATTTAATAGCTCTGCAACGCAGCCGAATTTCAAGCCCGCAGCCTTTGCGGTGTGCCGATGCAGCTATGGGCTTCAAATTTAATAGGGCTTTAAGTGTAGTTCTTCAAATGAGGATACTTAATTATATGATTTTGATGGTCCTTTAAGTCAAGATTTTTATCTTATTTGTATCTGTCTTGTCTTGTTTATGTTTGTTTATGTTTTGTTGACATATTGATGTGTAAATAATCTCATCTTTAGAAAACATTTGAAATTAAAATTGTGAAAAAAGGATCAGTTTAGGGGTTAATGAGATGGGGGGAGCAGAGGGGTATCAACAACAAATGGCCTATCATTACACAGGGATAGAAAGGGGCAAGAAGAGAGAGGGGGCAAGGAGAGACACCAAGACAGGGGTGAAAAGACAGAGAAGGGCAATAACAGAGAGGAAAGAAGAGAGGGACAGAGAGGGGCAATAAGAGAGATACAGACAGGGGCAAGAAGAGAGGGACACAGAGAGGGGCAAAAGGGGGGAAACAAGCAGGGGCAAGAAGAGAGGGACACAGAGAGGGGCAATAAGAGAGATACAGACAGGGGCAAGAAGAGAGAGACACAGAGAGGGGCAATAAGAGAGATACAGACAGGGGCAAGAAGAGAGGCATACAGAGAGGGGCAACACGAGAGAAATAGACAGGGGCAAGAAGAGAGGGACACATAGAGGGGCAATAAGAGAGATACAGACAGGGGCAAGAAGAGAGGGACACAGAGAGGGGGTATAAGAGAGATACAGACAGGGGCAAGAAGAGAGGGACACAGAGAGGGGCAATAGGAGAGATACAGACAGGGGCAAGAAGAGAGGGACACAGAGAGGGGCAATAAGAGAGATACAGACAGGGGCAAGAAGAGAGGCATACAGAGAGGGGCAATATGAGAGAAACAGATAGGGGCAAGAAGAGAGGGACACAGAGAGGGGAAATAAGAGAGATACAGACAGGGGCAAGAAGAGAGGGACAAAGAGAGGGGCAATAAGAGAGATACAGGCAGGGGCAAGATAAGAGGGACACAGAGAGGGACAATAAGAGAGATACAGACAGGGGTAAGAAGAGAGGGACACAGAGAGGGGAAATAAGAGAGATACAGACAGGGGCAAGAAGAGAGGCATACAGAGAGGGGCACTAACAGAGGAGGAATAAGAGAGAGAGAGGAGGGCAAGGAGAGGCACCAAGACAGGAGACAGGGGCAATAAGACAGAGAAGGGCAATAACAGAGAGGAAAGAAGAGCAGGACATAGAGGGGCAATAAGAGAGATAAAGACAGGGGCAAGAAGAGAGGGACACAGAGAGGGGGTATAAGAGACATACAGACAGGGGCAAGAAGAGAGGGACACAGAGAGGGGCAATTTGGAGAGATACAGACAGGGGCAAGAAGAGAGGGACACAGAGAAGGGCAATAAGAGAGATACAGACAGGGGCAAGAAGAGAGGCATACAGAGAGGGGCAATATGAGAGAAACAGATAGGGGCAAGAAGAGAGGGACACAGAGAGGGGAAATAAGAGAGATACAGAAAGGGGCAAGAAGAGAGGGACACAGAGAGGGGCAATAAGAGAGATACAGGCAGGGGCAAGACAAGAGGGACACAGAGAGGGACAATAAGAGAGATACAGACAGGGGTAAGAAGAGAGGGACACAGAGAGGGGAAATAAGAGAGATATAGACAGGGGCAAGAAGAGAGGCATACAGAGAGGGGCACTAACAGAGGAGGAATAAGAGAGAGAGAGGAGGGCAAGGAGAGGCACCAAGACAGGAGACAGGGGCAAGAAGAGAGGGACACAGAGAGGGGCAATAAGAGAGATACAGACTGGGGCAAGAAGAGAGGCATACAGAGAGGGGCAATACGAGAGAAATAGACAGGGGCAAGAAGAGAGGGACACATAGAGGGGCAATAAGAGAGATACAGACAGGGGCAAGAAGAGAGGGACACAGAGAGGGGGTATAAGAGAGATACAGACAGGGACAAGAAGAGAGGGACTCAGAGAGGGGCAATAGGAGAGATACAGACAGGGGTAAGAAGAGAGGGACACAGAGAGGGGCAATAAGAGAGATACAGACAGGGGCAAGAAGAGAGGCATACAGAGAGGGGCAATATGAGAGAAACAGATAGGGGCAAGAAGAGAGGAACACAGAGAGGGGAAATAAGAGAGATACAGACAGGGGCAAGAAGAGAGGGACACAGAGAGGGGCAATAAGAGAGATACAGGCAGGGGCAAGATAAGAGGGGCAATACGAGAGAAATAGACAGGGGCAAGAAGAAAGGGACACATAGAGGGGCAATAAGAGAGATACAGACAGGGGCAAGAAGAGAGGGACACAGAGAGGGGGTATAAGAGAGATACAGACAGGGGCAAGAAGAGAGGGACACAGAGAGGGGCAATAGGAGAGATACAGACAGGGGCAAGAAGAGAGGGACACAGAGAGGGGCAATAAGAGAGATACAGACAGGGGCAAGAAGAGAGGCATACAGAGAGGGGCAATATGAGAGAAACAGATAGGGGCAAGAAGAGAGGGACACAGAGAGGGGAAATAAGAGAGATACAGACAGGGGCAAGAAGAGAGGGACACAGAGAGGGGCAATAAGAGAGATACAGGAAGGGGCAAGACAAGAGGGACACAGGGAGGGACAATAAGAGAGATACAGACAGGGGTAAGAAGAGAGGGACACAGAGAGGGGAAATAAGAGAGATACAGACAGGGGCAAGAAGAGAGGCATACAGAGAGGGGCACTAACAGAGGAGGAATAAGAGAGAGAGAGGAGGGCAAGGAGAGGCACCAAGACAGGAGACAGGGGCAATAAGACAGAGAAGGGCAATAACAGAGAGGAAAGAAGAGCAGGACATAGAGGGGCAATAAGAGAGATACAGACAGGGGCAAGAAGAGAGGGACACAGAGAGGGGCAATAGGAGAGATACAGACAGGGGCAAGAAGAGAGGGACACAGAGAAGGGCAATAAGAGAGATACAGACAGGGGCAAGAAGAGAGGCATACAGAGAGGGGCAATATGAGAGAAACAGATAGGGGCAAGAAGAGAGGGACACAGAGAGGGGAAATAAGAGAGATACAGACAGGGGCAAGAAGAGAGGGACACAGAGAGGGGCAATAAGAGAGATACAGGCAGGGGCAAGACAAGCGGGACACAGAGAGGGACAATAAGAGAGATACAGACAGGGGTAAGAAGAGAGGGACACAGAGAGGGGAAATAAGAGAGATACAGACAGGGGCAAGAAGAGAGGCATACAGAGAGGGGCACTAACAGAGGAGGAATAAGAGAGAGAGAGGAGGGCAAGGAGAGGCACCAAGACAGGAGACAGGGGCAATAAGACAGAGAAGGGCAATAACAGAGAGGAAAGAAGAGCAGGACATAGAGGGGCAATAAGAGAGACCCTGACAGGGGCAAGAAGGGAGGGACGCAGAGAGGGGCAATAAGAGAGGAGGAATAAGAGAGGGAGCGGGGGCAAGGAGAGAAACCAAGATAGGAGTCAGGGGTGAAAAGACAGAGGAGGGCAATAACAGTAGGGGAAAGAAGAGAGGGACATAGAGGGGCAATAACAGAGGAGCAATAAGAGAGAGATGGGGGCAAGGAGAGGCACCAAGACATGAGACATGGGCAGTAAGACAGAGAAGGGCAATAACAGAGAGGAAAGAAGAACACGACATAGAGGGGCAAGATGAGAGACACAGTCAGGGGCAAGAAGAGAGGGACACAGAGAGGGGCAATGAGAGAGGGGGGCAAGGAGAGACACCAAGACCGGAGAAAGGGGCAATAAGACAGAAGGGTAATGCAAGAGGGAATAAAGAGAGGGGCAATATGAAAGACATGGCCAGTAAGAGACACTGAGACTGATAAGGGCAAGAAGAGAGAAAGATGGATATTGAGACAGAGAGGGACAATAAGAGAGAGTACTGGGATAAAGAGGGGCAATACGAGGAGCCGGTACTGGGATAGAGAGCAGTGATAAAGGGGCAATAAGTGTGGGGCAGTGAGGCAGAGGGCCCTTCCCTACACAATGAGCTCCTCAAAGCAGTTCCTTCCCTGATTGCACCTTTTCTTATGCAGTGCAATAAAACAAGTTGTGTTCAGTCTGATAAATCAGTAAACGCTCTGCTGTCTCTTTGATAAACGCTGCGCTCTCGCCAGACAAAGAAAACAACCTCGGAGCTACTTTTTTTCAAATACTCCATTAATTCTGACACAAAGTAGTAAAAACAGAAATAGCCCTCACAGCCAATCAGTTATATTGTACTAAAGGACAGGTCAGACATGAAAGGGTTAATGGCACCTGTATAGTCATCTCAGGAACCAAAAAGAAATCTGGCAGTGACAGCCAAGCGTGAGACAGCAAGCCACAGAGATCCACTGAGATCCAGTGACATACAAAGTGACTCATTGACCCACAATAAGATCCAGTGACATATTCAGTGAGATCCAGTGACACCTAAAGAGATCCAGTGATGCACAATGAGATCCAGTGACACACAGAAATATACAGTAAGATCCAGTGACACACAGAGATCCAGTGAGTTCCAGTGATGCACAATGAGATCAAGTGACATACAAAGAGATCCAGAGACACACTAGATCCAGTAAGGTCATGTGACACACAATGAACTCCAGTAACTCACTAATAGATCCAGTGAGATTGAGTGGCGCACAATGAGATCCAGTGACACACAAAGAGATCCAGTGACAAACTAGATCCAGTAAGATCACTTGACACACAATGAAATCCAGTGACTCACAGATAGATCCAATGAGATCCAGCTGCATACACGAGATCCAGTGACACTCTAAGAGATCCAATGAGTTTCAGTGATACACAATGAGTTCCAGTGACAAAGAGATCCAGATCCAGCGAAAATCTCAGACACCCACTAAGAAATCCTGTGAAATACAAGGAAATCCAGTAATAAGCACAGATATTTGACCTAAGAGACCCACCAAGATCTAGTGATGTTAAAGTGAGATATTAAGAGAGCAGGTATGATACAGCAAAGTAAATGATCCATCAAGAGATGCTGCAAGATCCAGTAAAATCCAATGGATCCCACAGAAATGAGCAGAGATCACTAAGGCACAAGGAGCTACAGTCAGACAAAGCAATGTCTAGGGAGCCCTCTTTATACAGTTGAATCATGTCCAGGCAAATTACAGAGAGATCTAGAGAGATTTTGGGAGATCATGAGATTTCCAACAAGATAAAAGAAGATCCAACTAAATAAGGTGAGATCCAGCAAGACCATATGATTTATACAGAGCTATTGTGTAGTATTTATTATTTATAGGACAGGCAGATAGTCTTCATGTTAACATATTACACAGGTGAGAGGTTATGGAGGTCAGGCAGCAGTTACATCGAGCTGGAATATTGGCTGGTGCCGTTTTTTGTTAGTTATAACAATGAGCTTCTAATTAGCAGATATTTAAAGCAACAAGATTTTAAGAGAACGTGTTGAAAGCCCACACAGATCCTCAGCCCTGCCATATAACAACCAGGGATCTCACAGTGATACATGGACATGGGGAGAAGAAAGGTGTGGAGGCTACACCAGGACGCAGACTGAAGAACACACAAGAAATAGTTGTTACCACCATCTGTCAAACTGGACATCGAGTATCTTCTAACAATGTCCCTCCAGTGGACACAGACTGATGGACAAACAGGAAATATCTGTTATCACCATATGTTATAAACTGGACAGGAAGTATCTTCTAACAATGTCCGTCAACTAGACACAGACTGAAGGACATACAGGAAATATCTATTACCATCATCTATTATAAACTGGACATCACCTGAAGGGCCTCTAGGAAGTATCTTCTAGCAATGTTCCTCAACTAGACAAAGACTGAAAGATACACAGGAAGTATCTATTACCATCATCTGTCATAAACTGGACATCAAATGAAGGCCATTGAGAAGTATCTTCTAACAAGGTCCCTCAAATGGACTGAAGGACATACAGGAAAAAACTGTTACCATCATCTGTCATAAACTGGACATCGTCTAAAGGATATCAAGGAAGTATCTTCTAACAATGTCCCACCATTGGACACAGACTGAAGGACATACAGGAAATATCTATTACCATTATCTATTATAAACTGGACATCACCTGAAGGGCTTGAGGAAGTATCTTCTAACAATGTCTCTCAACTAGACACAGACTGAAAGACACACAGGAAATATCTCTTACCATAATCTGTCATAAACTGGACATCGTCTGAAGGACATCAAGGAAGTATCTTCTAACAAGGTCCTTCAACTGAACATAGAATTAAGGACACGCAGGAAATATCTGTCATAAACTTTACATCATCCGACAGCATTGAGCAAGTATCTTCTAGCAATGCCCCTCAACTGGAAACCAATAGAAGTCCACACAGACTGTCTGTTACCTGGCAGTCCCTACGGTTATTCTGCTATCCATGTATGTGATCTGGATAAAGACCCATATTGGGTTGAAGGTTGAATGTGAAGAAATTAAATATTTCCATATTCACTGATCTGCAGCCCAAACTCGGCCAACATGGTCCTGCCTTCCCCTTAGCTCTGCAGACACCTGTAAGATCACAGCTTTTACACTAAAATGTTTTTTTGTCCATTCATCTCTGGCCAATGATAGTGGAGTGTCGGAAGTAGCCATGGAGAGAGCTACAAAACAGGTATAGACATCGGTGGTAAGACTAGGGCTGCTGCGGAGCCAGGGATATTATCATATTATCAGATATCTTTCATTATTAAATTGATCCCAAAAAATCAACATAAATACCACAAAATAATTTTATAAAATAATTGTTATTTCAAAACTTAAAGCAGTTGATTTGACAATTAGATTCTAGCTAAAAGAAATAAGTGCCATGGTCAGATGAGAGATTATGAAGGGTTGGGCTGAAGAGCCAGTGTGCTCGTTGGTCAGCTGGAGTGTGAGGTGGATGATGAGTGTCCGTGTCTGAGAGGGATCATGGACTTAGTTGGCGTGGAGGTGTCTGCACTGCAAAATCTTGCCTGGGGAGGGTTAGAAATTCCTGTGTAGGTGTCTGCAGGATGAGTCCTTGGTTCATTCGGGGAAGGATCTGAAGGGGTTAGCCTCGATTTGGAGGTAGGTGTCTATGGGAGGAGGCCTTGGTTCATTCAGGGAAGGATCTGAAGGGGTTAGCCTTATTTTGGAGGTAGGTGTCTATGGGAGGAGTCCTTGGTTCATTCAGGGAAGGATCTGAAGGGGTTATCCTTATTTTGGAGGTAGGTGTCTATGGGAGGAGTCCTTGGTTCTTTCGGGGGAGGGATCTGAAGGTTTCAGCCTTATTTTGGAGGTAGGTGTCTATGGAAGGAGGACTTGGTTCATTCAGGGAAGGATCTGAAGGGGTTATCCTTATTTTGGAGGTAGGTGTCTATGGGAGGAGTCCTTGGTTCATTCGGGGGAGGGATCTGAAGGTTTCAGCCTTATTTTGGAGGTAGGTGTCTATGGAAGGAGGACTTGGTTCATTCAGGGAAGGATCTGAAGGGGTTATCCTTATTTTGGAGGTAGGTGTCTATGGGAGGAGTCCTTAGTTCATTCAGGGAAGGATCTGAAGGTTTTAGCCTTATTTTGGAGGTAGGTGTCTATGGGAGGAGGCTTTGGGTTATTCAGGGAAGGATCTGAAGGGGTTAGCCACAGTTTGGAGGTAGGTGTCTATGGGAGGAGGCCTTGGTTCATTCAGGGAAGGATCTGAAGGGGTTAGCCTCGGTTTGGAGGTAGGTGTCTATGGGAGGAGGCCTTGGTTCATTAAGGGAAGGATCTGAAGGTTTTAGCCTTATTTTGGAGGTAGGCGTCTGCCTGATGAGTCCTTAGTTCATTCAAGGAAGGAGGGGATAGCCTCAGTTTGAAGGTAAGTGTATCCCAGAGAAGGGCTTGGTTTATTCAGGGAAGGATCTGAAGGCATTAGTCTTCGTTTGGAGGTAGATATCGGCCAGGGCAAGCCTTATTATCTGAAGGGATTAATAATGATTACTGGAAGCCAATTACAGTAAGTGGAGTAGAAATGTGAATCAGCCTTTACAGAAAGGGGCGTAGATACATTGTTCAAGCTTTAGAGAAAGGGAATTAGATATACAATTCAGTCTTTACAGAAAGTGGAGTAGAAATGTGGATCAGCCTTTACACAAAAGAATGTAGATGAAAGGATCAAGCTTTACAGAAAGGAGAGTATATACAGGGATCAGCCTTTACAGAACGGGGAGTAGAAGCATGGATCATCTGTCCAGTTCATCAGCCTTTACAAAAAGTGGAGTAGAAACGCAGATCAGCCTTTACATGAAGGGGAGTAGATACACGGGTCAGCCTTTACAGAAAGGAGAGTAGATACTCAGATCAGCCTTTACAGAAAAAGGAGCAGATACCCGGATCTGCCTTTACAGAAAGGGGAGTAATACAGAAAGGGGAGTAGAAGCGTGGATCATCCGTCCAGTTGCTCAGCCTTTACAAAAAGTGGAGTAGAAACACAGATCTGCCTTTACATGAAGGGGAGTAGATACACAGATCAGCCTTTACAGAAAGAGGAGAATTACAGAAAGGGGAGTATATACGCAGGTCAGCCTTTACAAAAAGGGGAGTAGAAACTCAGATCTGCCTTTACATGAAGGGGAGAATTACAGAAAGGGGAGTATATAAGCTGGTCAGCCTTTACATGAATGGGAGTAGATACATGGATCAGCCTTTACAGAAAGGAGAGTAGAAACCCAGATCAGCCTTTACAGAAAGGAGAGTAGATACCTGGATCAGTCTTTACAGAAAGGGGAGTAGAAACGCAGATCAGCCTTTACATGAATGGGAGTAGATACCTGGATCAGCCTTTACAGAAAGGAGAGTAGATACCCGGATCAGCCTTTACAGAAAGGAGAGTAGATACCCGGATCAGCCTTTACAGAAAGGAGAGAAGAAACCCAGATCAGCCTTTACAGAAAGGAGAGTAGATACCTGGATCAGCCTTTACAGAAAGGGGAGTAGAAACGCAGATCAGCCTTTACATGAATGGGAGTAGAAACTCAGATCAGCCTTTACAGAAAGGAGAGTAGATACCTGGATCAGCCTTTACATGAATGGGAGTAGATACATGGATCAGCCTTTACAGAAAGGAGAGTAGAAACCCAGATCAGCCTTTACAGAAAGGAGAGTAGATACATGGATCAGCCTTTACAGAAAGGGGAGTAGAAACGCAGATCAGCCTTTACATGAATGGGAGTAGATACCCGGATCAGCCTTTACAGAAAGGAGAGTAGATACCCGGATCAGCCTTTACAGAAAGGAGAGTAGATACCCGGATCAGCCTTTACAGAAAGGAGAGTAGATACCCAGATCAGCCTTTACAGAAAGGAGAGTAGATACCCAGATCAGCCTTTACAAAAAGGGGAGTAGAAACTCAGATCTGCCTTTACATGAAGGGGAGAATTACAGAAAGGGGAGTATATAAGCGGGTCAGCCTTTACATGAATGGGAGTAGATACATGGATCAGCCTTTACAGAAAGGAGAGTAGAAACCCAGATCAGCCTTTACAGAAAGGAGAGTAGATACCTGGATCAGTCTTTACAGAAAGGGGAGTAGAAACGCAGATCAGCCTTTACATGAATGGGAGTAGATACCTGGATCAGCCTTTACAGAAAGGAGAGTAGATACCCGGATCAGCCTTTACAGAAAGGAGAGTAGATACCCGGATCAGCCTTTACAGAAAGGAGAGAAGAAACCCAGATCAGCCTTTACAGAAAGGAGAGTAGATACCTGGATCAGCCTTTACAGAAAGGGGAGTAGAAACGCAGATCAGCCTTTACATGAATGGGAGTAGAAACTCAGATCAGCCTTTACAGAAAGGAGAGTAGATACCTGGATCAGCCTTTACATGAATGGGAGTAGATACATGGATCAGCCTTTACAGAAAGGAGAGTAGAAACCCAGATCAGCCTTTACAGAAAGGAGAGTAGATACATGGATCAGCCTTTACAGAAAGGGGAGTAGAAACGCAGATCAGCCTTTACATGAAGGGGAGTAGATACCCGGATCAGCCTTTACAGAAAGGAGAGTAGATACCCGGATCAGCCTTTACAGAAAGGAGAGTAGATACCCGGATCAGCCTTTACAGAAAGGAGAGTAGATACCCAGATCAGCCTTTACAGAAAGGAGAGTAGATACCCAGATCAGCCTTTACAAAAAGGGGAGTAGAAACTCAGATCTGCCTTTACATGAAGGGGAGAATTACAGAAAGGGGAGTATATAAGCGGGTCAGCCTTTACATGAATGGGAGTAGATACATGGATCAGCCTTTACAGAAAGGAGAGTAGAAACCCAGATCAGCCTTTACAGAAAGGAGAGTAGATACCTGGATCAGTCTTTACAGAAAGGGGAGTAGAAACGCAGATCAGCCTTTACATGAATGGGAGTAGATACCTGGATCAGCCTTTACAGAAAGGAGAGTAGATACCCGGATCAGCCTTTACAGAAAGGAGAGTAGATACCCGGATCAGCCTTTACAGAAAGGAGAGTAGAAACCCAGATCAGCCTTTACAGAAAGGAGAGTAGATACCCGGATCAGCCTTTACAGAAAGGAGAGTAGATACCCAGATCAGCCTTTACAGAAAGGAGAGTGTTACAGAAAGGGGAGTAGAAGCGTGGATCCTCCGTCCAGTTGAAGAGCTTGTGCTAAACACTGTAACATAAATCACATGATGGACACACATAATGCTATCCAGGGGAGTGATGGACCATGAGATTTTTATCTTGATACAATTGGTTCACCGTGTTTAGATATTCTATGTTGGGGGAGGATGTGCTTAGATACTCTGGGGCTGGGGGAGTCTCGGAGCTCAATGTCACGAGGGGGAGAAGATCTATGGAAGCGGATTTGTCACCAGCGAGTGCTCCATATATCAGCCGTGTTACTGCGGTAACAGCATTTCCCGAACATACTTTGATTAATAAAGGCCTGCGTCCCAGTGTCTTGCTCGACGCGCGTTGCACCTGACAGGCGTACAAATCCGTCTTGGCTGCCCCAGATTCCTGCAGCCACATTTGGCTCTATCCCCACACATGTTACGCGCTCCTAGGAGACCGGGCGTCAGGAGGGGAAGGGAGGCAGCTGCTCGGCCCAGAGAACAAAATCACATGAAATTCATTCAGGGCCATTTATCTCCCCTCAGCCCCAAGGAGATAAACCTTGATAGGAAACCAGATGAGAGCGAAGGACGGGAGGGATACTCCCAGCAGCACTTGCTTTCATTCCTGCTCTCAGGCAATTCTTTCAAGAAAATGAATACAGCTCCTGTGCCCTTTGTGTGAGCACCACAATCATTCACTTATTGGCATTAACCCCTTGCAAGCGAAAGCTCGCTGTGTTGGCATCTTTTGGTGTCTACACACACACCCTGGGAACAGATCAAGCACACCCAGCGCAGTATCTCAGGGTAATACAACAGTTACTAGGGGCAGCACACAATCTTAATGTGTCTCCATCCCCCCTCTGGTAGAGTGTCTTAGGATAGCACAGCAGCACAAGACCTTAGTGTCCCCCTTCCCAGCAAGCAGAGTATCTTAGGGTAGCTCAACAGTTACTGGGGGAGCAAAAAACCTCAATGTGCTCCCTTACCCCTCAATATGAATATCTCAGGATAAAACAGCAGCTATTGGAGAAGCGCAAAACTGTGTCCCCCACCCCAAGCAGGGTATCTCAGGATAACAACACAGATACTGGGGGAGCACGAGACCTTAATATGCCACCCCCCAGGCAGAGTATCTCGGGATAAGACAACAGCTACTGGAGAAGCAAAAGAACTTACTGTGTCTCCCCAAATAGAGGGTATCTAAGGAAAGCACTGGAGGCAGCACAAGACCTTACTGTGCGGGGCACATTATTATTATTATCCTTTATTTATAACGCGCCAACATATTCCGCAGCGCAATACAGGGGTTAGGTACAAGTATAAACAATACCCCACAATGAAAATAATGGAAGACCCTGTTATTGAGCTTTCAGTTGAAGCTTTTCTGCCTCCTCCAAACAGTCTCTGTGGAATGAAACTCAAGGACAGCCTCTAGCAGTGCCATCGACACTGAGCATAATGGGAGCCTATAACCGATTGAGTTACCTCCACCAATCAGTATCTGGGGAATGAGACAACCTTCAGCCTTGAACATCATGGGAGAGTCTAACTGTCATATCTGTTAGTCACAGCCAGCCCCATAGACTCCAATGTACCACATATTATATAGCCTATTGGCTATAGCTGCTACACACTCCCGCTCATTACTAATGCAGGATGGCTTTACAGAGCATCAGAAGCCCTTATAAACACCAAGATATATATGCAAAAATGCATTTTACTTTATTTACACAGCTGTATCTGTATCTGATGACTTGAGGGGCCCTTTAAGATAATCTGGAGTTGGGTTATTAATCTGGTGGTTCATTGGTTAGTATTCAGAGCTTTCGCTGTGACCTGGGTTTGATTCCAATCAGGGAACCAAGAGGTCACACCACCCTGAAGCCATGCAGGGTTGGGCCTGGTCAGTAGTTGGATGGGAGACCACTTAGGAATACCAGGAGTTGTTTGCTGTGGCCCACTGGAGAAGGAACCGACTCCAGTATCTCTGCCACGAATACCAAGTGGATAAGCATGACTATGGACATAATTATTATCCGTGGGGAGAGTTGAAAACGGCTGAACAGTGTAAAGAAAAAAGGGGTAAGTGTCTGCAGTTGTGGAACGGTTTGTTGTTCTCCACCCAGAGTTAGCTGGACAAGAGCTGCTTAGTTAGGAGGCTGCTGCCTGCTTTGGGGAGGTATTGCATGTCTGGTTATTTCTATGATTGGTTTTGTTTTGTTATTTTTTCACTGGTTAAATATACTACAACCTGAAAAATTATATCCAGCCTCGTGTTTTGTATTGCCTTATCAAAGTGTCTGAAACACGGACTCAAACCCAGCGCCTGAATCACGGCTGGTGGATGGAGGCCTCCAAATGATCCTTAGGAAGTTCTTCCCCAGCTCCTAACTTGCATTATTTATTAACATTTCATTTTGTCTCATAAATTTAATATCAAAAGTGTTTTGCTCAGTGCGCAGTCCCAGGGCAAGCAGTCTCTGCACCGACATCGCCTGCACCTCTGGGAGGAGAGGGTTAACTGGACCAAACACAAGCAATCTGTGCTGCACCTGTCCTAAATATTCTGTGATATTAGCGGCTCCGCCACGTGCGTTCTGTGACCTATTTACAGACGGATTCTGGCGATAAAACTCACTGTTAAAATAATAACTGTGTGTTGAACTTCCTGTCAGATTTCATCAGCTCGTGTCTGAAATAGCTGCACATAACAAGTGCTCAGAACGTGGCCTTCTAATCATGTGCAGGGAGAGGGCCGGGCAGTGACAGAGAAGGAGAGGTCACAACAGTGGTAGAGAAGGAGAGGCCAGAGCAGAGGTAGAGAACAAGAGGCCAGAGCTGGAGGCTGAGAAGTCAGAGCAGTAGCAGAGGATAAGAGACCAGAGCAGAGAATAAGAGGCCAGAGTTGGAGGCTGAGTAGTCAGAGCAGTAGACGAGGATGAGACCAGAGCAGGCAGAACAGAGGTAGAGAAGGAGGATCCAGAGCAGTGACAAGAGGCTAGAGCCGAGAATAGGAGGCCAGAGCCGAGAATAAGAGGCCAGGGCTGGAGGCTGAGTAGTCAGAGCAGTAGAAGAGGATGAGAGACCAGAGCAGGCAGAAAAGAGGTAGAGAATGAGGATCCAGGGCAGTGGCAAGAGGCCAGAGCAGAGAATAAGAGGCCAGAGCAGAGAATAAGAGGCCAGGGCTGGAGGCTGAGTAGTCAGAGCAGTAGAAGAGGATGAGAGACCAGAGCAGGCAGAACAGAGGTAGAGAAGGAGGATCCAGGGCAGTGGCAAGAGGCCAGAGCAGAGAATAAGAGGCCAGAGCCGAGAATAAGAGGCCAGAGCCGAGAATAAGAGGCCAGAGCTGGAGGCTGAGAAGTCAGAGCAGTAGCAGAGGATGAGAGACCAGAGCAGGCAGAACAGAGGTACGGAATGAGGACCCAGAGCAGTGGCAAGAGGCCGGAGCAGAGAATAAGAGGCCAGAGCAGAGAATAAGAGGCCAGAGCTGGAGGCTGAGAAGTCAGAGCAGTAGCAGAGGATGAGAGACCAGAGCAGAGAATAAGAGGCCAGGGCTGGAGGCTGAGTAGTCAGAGCAGTAGAAGAGGAAGAGAGACCAGAGCAGAGAATAAGAGGCCAGAGCAGAGGTAGAGAACAAGAGGCCAGAGCTAGAGGCTGAGTAGTAAGAGCAGTAGCAGAGGATGAGAGACCAGAGCAGGCAGAAAAGAGGTAGAGAAGGAGGATCCAGAGCAGTGGCAAGAGGCCAGAGCAGAGAATAAGAGGCCAGAGCTGAGAATAAGAGTCCAGAGCTGGAGGCTGAGTAGTCAGAGCAGTAGCAGAGGATGAGAGACCAGAGCAGAGAATAAGAGACCAGAGCTGGAGGCTGAGTAGTCAGAGCAGTAGCAGAGGATGAGAGACCAGAGCAGAGAATAAGAGGCCACAGCTGGAGGCTGAGTAGTAAGAGCAGTAGCAGAGGATGAGAGACCAGAGCAGGCAGAAAAGAGGTAGAGAATGAGGATCCAGAGCAGTGGCAAGAGGCCAGAGCAGAGAATAAGAGGCCAGAGCCGAGAATAAGAGGCCAGAGCCGAGAATAAGAGGCCAGAGCTGGAGGCTGAGTAGTCAGAGCAGTAGAAGAGGATGAGAGACCAGAGCAGAGAATAAGAGGCCAGAGCAGAGAATAAGAGGCCAGAGCTGGAGGCTGAGAAGTCAGAGCAGTAGAAGAGGATGAGAGACCAGAGCAGGCAGAACAGAGGTAGAGAAGGAGGATCCAGAGCAGTGACAAGAGGCCAGAGCAGAGAATAAGAGGCCAGAGCTGGAGGCTGAATAGTCAGAGCAGTAGAAAAGGATGGGAGACCAGAGCAGGCAGAACAGAGGTAGAGAATGAGGATCCAGAGCAGAGAATAAGAGGCCAGAGCAGAGAATAAGAGGCCAGAGCTGGAGGCTGAGTAATCAGAGCAGTAGAAAAGGATGGGAGACCAGAGCAGGCAGAACAGAGGTAGAGAAGGAGGATCCAGGGCAGTGACAAGAGGCCAGAGCAGAGAATAAGAGGCCAGAGCAGAGAATAAGAGGCCAGGGCTGGAGGCTGAGAAGTCAGAGCAGTAGCAGAGGATGAGAGACCAGAGCAGGCAGAACAGAGATAGAGAATGAGGATCCAGAGCAGAGAATAAGAGGCCAGAGCAGAGAATAAGAGGCCAGAGCAGAGAATAAGAGGCCAGAGCTGGAGGCTGAGTAGTCAGAGCAGTAGCAGAGGATGAGAGACCAGAGCAGAGAATAAGAGGCCAGAGGCTGGAGGCTGAGTAGTCAGAGCAGTAGAAGAGGATGAGAGACCAGAGCAGAGAATAAGAGGCCAGAGGCTGGAGGCTGAGTAGTCAGAGCAGTAGCAGAGGATGAGAGACCAGAGCAGAGAATAAGAGGCCAGAGGCTGGAGGCTGAGTAGTCAGAGCAGTAGAAGAGGATGAGAGACCAGAGCAGGCAGAACAGAGGTAGAGAAGGAGGATCCAGAGCAGAGAATAAGAGGCCAGAGCCGAGAATAAGAGGCCAGAGCTGGAGGCTGAGTAGTCAGAGCAGTAGCAGAGGATGAGAGACCAGAGCAGAGAATAAGAGGCCAGAGCTGGAGGCTGAGTAGTCAGAGCAGTAGAAGAGGATGAGAGACCAGAGCAGGCAGAACAGAGGTAGAGAAGGAGGATCCAGAGCAGTGACAAGAGGCCAGAGCAGAGAATAAGAGGCCAGAGCTGGAGGCTGAATAGTCAGAGCAGTAGAAAAGGATGGGAGACCAGAGCCGAGAATAAGAGGCCAGAGCAGGAGGCTGAGTAATCAGAGCAGTAGAAAAGGATGGGAGACCAGAGCAGGCAGAACA
Organism: Discoglossus pictus; assembly: GCA_027410445.1. Taxonomy (NCBI): domain Eukaryota; kingdom Metazoa; phylum Chordata; class Amphibia; order Anura; family Alytidae; genus Discoglossus; species Discoglossus pictus. The sequence goes on from CM050169.1 coordinate 238,148,127, forward strand.
GAGGTAGAGAATGAGGATCCAGAGCAGAGAATAAGAGGCCAGAGCAGAGAATAAGAGGCCAGAGCCGAAAATAAGAGGCCAGAGCTGGAGGCTGAGTAATCAGAGCAGTAGAAAAGGATGGGAGACCAGAGCAGGCAGAACAGAGGTAGAGAAGGAGGATCCAGGGCAGTGACAAGAGGCCAGAGCAGAGAATAAGAGGCCAGAGCAGAGAATAAGAGGCCAGAGCAGAGAATAAGAGGCCAGAGCTGGAGGCTGAGTAATCAGAGCAGTAGAAGAGGATGAGAGACCAGAGCAGGCAGAACAGAGGTAAGGAATGAGGACCAAGAGCAGTGACAAAAGGCCAAAGCCGAGAATAAGAGGCCAGAGCTGGAGGCTGAGTAATCAGAGCAGTAGAAGAGGATGAGAGACCAGAGCAGAGAATAAGAGGCCAGAGCAGAGAATAAGAGGCCAGAGCTGGATGCTGAGTAATCAGAGCAGTAGAAGAGGATGAGAGACAAGAGCAGGCAGAAAAGAGGTAGAGAAGGAGGATCCAGGGCAGTGACAAGAGGCCAGAGCAGAGAATAAGAGGCCAGAGCCGAGAATAAGAGGCCAGAGCCGAGAATAAAAGGCCAGAGCAGAGAATAAGAGGCCAGAGCTGGAGGCTGAGTAGTCAGAGCAGTAGCAGAGGATGAGAGACCAGAGCAGAGAATAAGAGGCCAGAGCCGAGAATAAGAGGCCAGAGCTGGAGGCTGAGATGCCAGAACAGTGGCAGAGAACTAGAGACCAAAGCAATGTCATAGAACGAGAGGCCAGAGAAATGTCAGAGAACGGAAGACAACAGCAGTGGAAGATAAAGAGAAGCCAGAGCAATAGCAGTGAATGAGAGGACAGGGCAGTAGTAGAGAAGGAGTGGAGGAGTGCACAGATCCAGAGCACTGGTAATTAGTGAGAGGCCTGGTCAGTGTTAGAGGCCAAAGTTAGAGACTTGCAGGCCAGAGCTGGAGGCTGAGAGTCAAAGCTAGAGATATGAAGGTCAGAACACAGGCGTAGGTTAGGAAGACAAGGCTCAAGTGAGGGATATGATGCCAGAGTTAGAGACTGCGAGGCCAGAGCACAGATGCAACTTGAGAGGCCAGAGCACAGTGGAGGTTGTGTTGATAGAACCAGAGACTGAAAGGACAGAGCTCAGGTAGAGGCTGCACTTTTATTGTACAATTTCAGCCCTATTAAATTCCCTCAACATGTAAAAACACAGCCCGTAACATAGCCCGCAAGACTTACGGCTATTAAATTGGCCCCGTAAAGCAACCTGCTAACGATCTGCGGGTTACAGGCGGAAAAACCCTACAGGACATTGAAATTTGAACTCCACAGCCGCAAATCCTTTGATCTATCAAGCCCGTAACTATTGGAATATCACTATTAAATTGCTACAAATACAATGGCGTTCACGGCTGCACATCCAACGTGCGCAAGAATGGTTTACGGGTTTGTGTCTATGGCCTGTAACTCGCGGCATGGTTCAATTTAATAGCTCTGTAACGCAGCCGAATTTCAAGCCCGCATCCTTTGTGGGTGTGCCGATGCCGATACGGGCTACTTAGGCTACTTAGTCCTCACGGAGCTAATGTATGAGCTGGTATGGAGGATGTGAAAGGTCTTGGAGACATTGCGATTTTTTAGACTGTTCTCTCTGTAACTCATGTTCCGTCATTAATATTTTATAACTGTGTAGCGGGAAGATCACATCTACATATAGATAAAGACTCCACACTAGGTGGAGGCTGGCTTCAGGAGGCCACACAAAACCAAGCACTCAGGGAGGGTGCCAGACCCAGGGGACAACTGGATGGATTCAGAACTGTGTTCTGGAGAATACTCAGGGAATACTCAGGGCAGTCTCTTAACTAGTGAGAAACAATGAAAATGCAAAGACATGGAACTGGATGACAACTGCGGACATCGCATGACACAATCCTGGGACATCGCATGACACAATCCTGGGACATCGCATGACACAATCCTGGGACATCGCATGACACAATCCTGGGACATCGCATGACACAATCCTGGGACATCGCATGACACAATCCTGAAACATCGCATGACACAATCCTGGGACATCGCATGACACAATCCTGGGACATCGCATGACACAATCCTGGGACATCGCATGACACAATCCTGGGACATTTGCCCATTCTCAGATACGCAGCAAGTCTGATCATCCTCTGATTTTTTTGATGTTATTGTAGAGAGCAATATATAAACTGGAAGAATGTGCATGTACATGGCTTCTACAAAGGTACATGGAAATTGATGTGTACAAATTCAAAATAAAATCGGCATTAGAGGATATAGTCGTAGGTTGGATCAAATGGCCATCTAAGTCATAGTCACAAAGTGGACAGGATGTTCATGAAAGACATAGTCACAGGGAGGACACGATGGCCAACCAAGACATAGTCACTGGGAGGACACAATGGCCACTCAAGACATAGTCACCGGGAGGACACAATGGTCATCCAAGACATAGTCACAGGGAGGATACAATGGTCATCCAAGACATAGTCACAGGGAGGATGGATGGTTGCCCAAATCATAGTCATAGTGAGGACAGCATGGTCATCCAGGACATAGTAACAGCATGGAAATGATGGCCACCCATGACATAGTCACAGGGAGGACACAATGGCCACCCAAGACATAGTCCCCGGGAGGACACAATGGTCATCCAAGACATAGTCACAGGGAGCTATGATGGTGTCCATCCATGTCCATGATTTACTGGTCAGAGCTCTGATGGTGTGCATCCATGTCCATGATTTAATGGTCAGAGCTCTGATGGTGTGCATCCATGTCCATGATGTACTGGTCAGAGCTCTGCTGGTGTCCATCCATGTCCATGATTTACTGAGCTCTGATCATTTCTGGCACCAAAGTGTCTTGTAACAATGTGATCAGTTCTGGGTCACTGAGATGTCACAATAAATCACTTGGTCAAGCACAAAGCACCCAGGAATCAGTGACCCCGCACTTTGACCCCACAGGCCCATACCCTATGCTACCAGCTGAGTGCTTATCAGGTTTAACTCTTGAACTGCTATTAGATTTGGTTGTGTGATTGTGTGCTCTGCAAGTGTGTATGAGAGTCACAGTCACTGTTTGTGTTTGTATGTATATGTCACTGTGTGTGCATGTTATTATATGTGTGTCATGGTCCCTGTGTGTGCATGTCTCTGTATTTTCATGTGTCACAGTCACTGCATGTATGTGTCATGATCACTATGTGGTTGTCACTGTGTGTGTCATGGTCACTGTGTGTGTGTGAGTTTGTCACTGTGTATGTGCACTTGTATCACGGTCACTGTGTGTCTTTGTGTGTCACTGTGTGTGTGTGTGTCACTGTGTGTGTGTGTGTATCATGGTCACTGTGTGTGTGTGTGTGTCACTGTGTGTGTGTATCATGGTATCATGGTCACTGTGTGTGTGTGTGTGTGTGTGTCATGGTCACTGTGTGTGTGTGTGTGTATCATGGTCACTGTGTGTGTGTGTGTCATGGTCACTGTGTGTGTGTGTATCATGGTCACTGTGTGTGTGTGTGTGTGTCATGGTCACTGTGTGTGTGTGTCATGGTCACTGTGTGTGTGTGTGTGTGTGTGTCACTGTGTGTGTGTGTGTGTGTGTCACTGTGTGTGTGTGTGTGTGTCATGGTCACTGTGTGTGTGTGTGTGTGTGTGTCACTGTGTGTGTGTCATGGTCACTGTGTGAGTGTGTGTGTCACTGTGTGTGTGTGTCATGGTCACTGTGTGTGTGTGTCACTGTGTTTGTGTGTCACTGTGTGTGTGTCATGGTCACTGTGTGTGTGAGTTTGTCACTGTGTATGTGCATTTGTATCACGGTCACTGTGTGTCTTTGTGTGTCACTGTGTGTGTGTCACTGTGTGTGTGTATCATGGTCACTGTGTGTGTGTGTGTCATGGTCACTGTGTGTGTGTATCATGGTCACTGTGTGTGTGTGTGTGTGTGTAACATGGTCACTGTGTGTGTGTGTGTGTGTGTGTCATGGTCACTGTGTGTGTGTGTCACTGTGTGTGTGTGTCATGGTCACTGTGTGTGTGTGTCACTGTGTTTGTGTGTCACTGTGTGTGTGTGTGTCATGGTCACTGTGTGTGTGTGTCACTGTGTTTGTGTGTCACTGTGTGTGTGTGTCACTGTGTGTGTGTGTGTCATGGTCACTGTGTGTGTGTGTCATGGTCACTGTGTGAGTGTGTGTGTCATGGTCACTGTGTGTGTGTCATGGTCACTGTGTGTGTGTCACTGCGTGTGTGTGTGTGTCACTGTGTGTGTGTCTGTCACTGTGTGAGTGTGTCATGGTCACTGTGTGTGTGTGAGTGTGTCATGGTCACTGTGTGTGTGTGTGTCACTGTGTGTGTGTGTGTGTTTGTCATGGTCACTGTGTGTGTGTCATGGTCACTGTGTGTGTGTGTGTGTCATGGTCACTGTGTGTGTGTGTCACTGTGTGTGTGTGTCACTGTGTGAGTGTGTCATGGTCACTGTGTGTGTGTCACTGTGTTTGTGTGTCACTGTGTGTGTGTGTGTCACTGTGTGTGTGTGTGTCACTGTGTGAGTGTGTCATGGTCACTGTGTGTGTGTGAGTGTGTCATGGTCACTGTGTGAGTGTGTCATGGTCACTGTGTGTGTGTGTCACTGTGTGTGTCATGGTCACTGTGTGTGTGTGTGTCACTGTGTGAGTGTGTCATGGTCACTGTGTGTGTGTGTGCCACTGTGTGAGTGTGTCAAGGTCACTGTGTGTGTGTGAGTGTGTCGTGGTCACTGTGTGTGTGTGTGTCACTGTGTGAGTGTGTCAAGGTCACTGTGTGTGTGTGAGTGTGTCGTGGTCACTGTGTGTGTGTGTCACTGTGTGTGTGTGTGTCACTGTGTGAGTGTGTCATGGTCACTGTGTGTGTGTGAGTGTGTCGTGGTCACTGTGTGTGTGTGTCACTGTGTGTGTGTGTCACTGTTGGAGTGTGTCATGGTCACTGTGTGTGTGTGTGAGTGTGTCATGGTCACTGTGTGTGTGTGTGTGTCACTGCGTGTGTGTGTGTGTTTGTCATGGTCACTGTGTGTGTGTGTCACTGTGTGTGTGTGTCACTGTGTGTGTGTCATGGTCACTGTGTGTGTGTGTGTGTCACTGTGTGTGTGTGTCACTGTGTGTGTGTGTGTCACTGTGTGAGTGTGTCATGGTCACTGTGTGTGTGTGAGTGTGTCATGGTCACTGTGTGAGTGTGTCATGGTCACTGTGTGTGTGTATCACTGTGTGTGTCATGGTCACTGTGTGTGTGTGTGTCACTGTGTGAGTGTGTCATGGTCACTGTGTGTGTGTGAGTGTGTCGTGGTCACTGTGTGTGTGTGTGTCACTGTGTGAGTGTGTCAAGGTCACTGTGTGTGTGTGAGTGTGTCGTGGTCACTGTGTGTGTGTCAAGGTCACTGTGTGTGTCACTGTTTGAGTGTGTCATGGTCACTGTGTGTGTGTGTGAGTGTGTCATGGTCACTGTGTGTGTGTCATGGTCACTGTGTGTGTGTGTCATGGTAACTGTGTGTGTGTGTCACTGTGTGTGTGTGTGTGTGTGTGTCACTGTGTGTGTGTGTGTCATGGTCACTGTGTGTGTGTGTGTGTGTCACTGTGTGTGTGTGTGTCACTGTGTGTGTGTGTGTCACTGTGTGTGTGTGTCACTGTATGAGTGTGTCATGGTCACTGTGTGTGTGTGTCACTGTGTTTGTGTGTCACTGTGTGTGAGTCACTGTGTGTGTGTGTCATGCTCACTGTGTGTGTGTCATGTTCACTGTGTGTGTGTCACTGTGTGTGTGTGTAATGGTCACTGTGTGTGTGTCACTGTGTGTGTCATGGTCACTGTGTGTGTGTGTCATGGTCACTGTGTGTGTGTGTGTGTCACTGTGTGTGTGTGTGTGTGTGTCACTGCGTGTGTGTGTCATGGTCACTGTGTGTGTGTCATGGTCACTGTGTGTGTGTGTCACTGTGTTTGTGTGTCACTGTGTGTGTGTGTGTGTCACTGCGTGTGTGTGTCATGGTCACTGTGTGTGTGTGTGTGTGTCACGGTCACTGTGTGTGTGTGTCACTGTGTGAGTGTGTCATGGTCACTGTGTGAGTGTGTCATGGTCACTGTGTGTGTGTGTGTGTGTGTGTCATGGTCACTGTGTGTGTGTCACTGCGTGTGTGTGTGTCACTGTGTGTGTGTGTGTGTCACTGTGTGTGTGTTTGTCATGGTCACTGTGTGTGTGTGTGTGTGTGTCACTGTGTGTGTGTGTCATGGTCACTGTGTGTGTGTGTGTGTGTGTCACTGCGTGTGTGTGTCATGGTCACTGTGTGTGTGTCATGGTCACTGTGTGTGTGTGTCACTGTGTTTGTGTGTCACTGTGTGTGTGTGTGTGTCACTGCGTGTGTGTGTCATGGTCACTGTGTGTGTGTGTGTCACGGTCACTGTGTGTGTGTGTCACTGTGTGTGTGTGTCACTGTGTGAGTGTGTCATGGTCACTGTGTGAATGTGTCATGGTCACTGTGTGAGTGTGTCATGGTCACTGTGTGTGTGTGTGAGTGTGTCATGGTCACTGTGTGTGTGTCACTGCGTGTGTGTGTGTCACTGTGTGTGTGTGTGTGTCACTGTGTGTGTGTTTGTCATGGTCACTGTGTGTGTGTCATGGTTACTGTGTTTGTGTATCACTGTTTGTGTCATGGTCACTGTGTGTGTGTGTGTGTGTCATGGTAACTGTGTGTGTGTGTCACTGTGTGTGTGTGTGTCAGTGTGTGTGTGTGTGTGTGTGTCACTGCGTGTATGTGTGTCACTATGTGAGTGTGTGTCATGGTCACTGTGTGTGTGTGTGTGAGTCACTGTGTGTGTGTGTGTGTGTCAGTGTGTGTGTGTGTGTGTCACTGCGTGTGTGTGTGTGTGTGTCACTGTGTGTGTGTCACTGTGTGTGTGTCACTGTGTGAGTGTGTGTGTGTGTGTCACTGCGTGTGTGTGTCACTGTGTGTGTGTCACTGTGTGTGTGTGTCACTGTGTGTGTGTGTGTCATGGTCACTGTGTGTGTGTGTGTCACTGTGTGTGTCACTGTGTGTGTGTGTGTGTCACTGTGTGTGTGTGTGTTTGTCATGGTCACTGTGTGTGTGTCATGGTCACTGTGTGTGTGTGTCACTGTGTGTGTGTGTCATGGTCACTGTGTGTGTGTCATGGTCACTGTGTGTGTGTGTGTCACTGTGTGTGTCACTGCGTGTGTGTGTGTGTCACTGTGTGTGTGTGTGTCACTGCGTGTGTGTGTGTGTGTGTGTCACTGTGTGTGTGTGTGTTTGTCATGGTCACTGTGTGTGGGCTATACACTCACCAGATGCTATTTACCAGAAAATTGATTTAACCCTTTTGATCCCAGGCCATCCCACTGCATTAACCCTGTCAGTGCTGGGTGCCATTATCAGGGTGCAGTTTAGGCTCCATGTTGCTTCATTAACTCTCTCAGTACCAGGCTGTTGCATTAACCCTATCAGTGCTGGGTGTTCAGCTGTGGCGGTGCTGGTCATATTTGTTTTTTCCTAATTTCTTTAACCCTTGCACCTCTCTAAACCACTTAGAACTGGATAAGGTACAGAGGGGCGCAACAAAACTAATAAGGGGAATGGAGGGGCTAAGTTATGAACTAAGACTAACCAAATTAAACGTATTTTCTCTAGAAAAAAGGCATCTAAGAGGAGATATGATTACCTTATATAAATACATCCAGGGTCAGTATAAAGATTTGTCAAGGGAGCTTTTTGTGCCAAGAGGTTTTCAACTGAGAAGAGGACATCCCTTGAGGTTAGAGGAGCAAGAACCCACCAACAGACAAGCATGTAAGAATCTGCCACCAGTCTAACGAGCAAGAACCCACCAACAGACACGCACGCCACCAACAGACACGCACGTAAGAACCTGCCACCAGTCTAACGAGCAAGAAACCACCAACAGACACGCACATAAGAACCTGCCACCAGTCTAACGAGCAAGAAACCACCAACAGACACGCACATAAGAACCTGCCACCAGTCTAACGAGCAAGAACCCACCAACAGACACGCACGTAAGAACCTGCCACCAGTCTAACGAGCAAGAAACCACCAACAGACACGCACATAAGAACCTGCCACCAGTCTAACGAGCAAGAACCCACCAACAGACACGCATGTAAGAACCTGCCACCAGTCTAACGAGCAAGAACCCACCAACAGACACGCACATAAGAACCTGCCACCAGTCTAAGGCGCAAGAACCAACCAACAGACTAGCACGTAAGAACCTGCCACCAGTCTAACGAGCAAGAACCCACCAACAGACACGCACGTAAGAACCTGCCACCAGTCTAACGAGCAAGAACCCACCAACAGACACGCACGCCACCAACAGACACGCACGTAAGAATCTGCCACCAGTCTAACGAGCAAGAAACCACCAACAGACACGCATGTAAGAACCTGCCACCAGTCTAACGAGCAAGAAACCACCAACAGACACGCATGTAAGAACCTGCCACCAGTCTAACGAGCAAGAAACCACCAACAGACACGCACGTAAGAACCTGCCACCAGTCTAACAAGCACGAACCCACCAACAGACACACACGTAAGAACCTGCCACCAGTCTAACGAGCAAGAACCCACCAACAGACACGCACGTAAGAACCTGCCACCAGTCTAACGAGCAAGAACCCACCAACAGACACGCACGTAAGAACCTGCCACCAGTCTAACGAGCAAGAACCCACCAACAGACACGCACGTAAGAACCTGCCACCAGTCTAACGAGCAAGAACCCACCAACAGACACGCACGTAAGAACCTGCCACCAGTCTAACGAGCAAGAACCCACCAACAGACTAGCACGTAAGAACCTGCCACCAGTCTAACGAGCAAGAACCCACCAACAGACACGCACGTAAGAACCTGCCACCAGTCTAACGAGCAAGAACCCACCAACAGACACGCATGTAAGAACCTGCCACCAGTCTAACAAGCAAGAACCCACCAACAGATACGCACGTAAGAACCTGCCACCAGTCTAACGAGCAAGAACCCACCAACAGACACGCATGTAAGAACCTGCCACCAGTCTAACGGGCAAGAACCCACCAACAGACACGCACGTAAGAACCTGCCACCAGTCTAATGAGCAAGAACCCACCAACAGACACGCACGTAAGAACCTGCCACCAGTCTAACAAGCAAGAACCCACCAACAGACACGCATGTAAGAACCTGCCACCAGTCTAACAAGCAAGAACCCACCAACAGATACACACGTAAGAACCTGCCACCAGTCTAACGGGCAAGAACCCACCAACAGACACGCACGTAAGAACCTGCCACCAGTCTAACGAGCAAGAACCCACCAACAGACACGCACGTAAGAACCTGCCACCAGTCTAACGAGCAAGAACCCATCAACAGACACGCATGTAAGAACCTGCCACCAGTCTAACGAGCAAGAACCCACCAACAGACTAGCACGTAAGAACCTGCCACCAGTCTAACAAACAAGAACCCACCAACAGACACGCACGTAAGAACCTGCCACCAGTCTAACAAGCAAGAACCCACCAACAGACACGCATGTAAGAACCTGCCACCAGTCTAACAAGCAAGAACCCACCAACAGATACACACGTAAGAACCTGCCACCAGTCTAACGAGCAAGAACCCACCAACAGACATGCATGTAAGAACCTGCCACCAGTCTAACGGGCAAGAACCCACCAACAGACACGCACGTAAGAACCTGCCACCAGTCTAACGAGCAAGAACCCACCAACAGACACGCATGTAAGAACCTGCCACCAGTCTAACGAGCAAGAATCCACCAACAGACACGCACGTAAGGACCTGCCACCAGTCTAACAAGCAAGAACCCACCAACAGACACGCACATAAGAACCTGCCACCAGTCTAACGAGCAAAAACCCACCAACCGACACGCACGTAAGAACCTGCCACCAGTCTAACGAGCAAGAACCCACCAACAGACTAGCATGTAAAAACCTGCCACCAGTCTAACGAGCAAGAACCCACCAACAGACTAGCACGTAAGAACCTGCCACCAGTCTAACGAGCAAGAACCCACCAACAGACACGCACGTAAGAACCTGCCACCAGTCTAACAAGCAAGAACCCACCAACAGACACGCATGTAAGAACCTGCCACCAGTCTAACAAGCAAGAACCCACCAACAGATACACACGTAAGAACCTGCCACCAGTCTAACGAGCAAGAACCCACCAACAGACACGCATGTAAGAACCTGCCACCAGTCTAACGGGCAAGAACCCACCAACAGACACGCACGTAAGAACCTGCCACCAGTCTAACGAGCAAGAACCCACCAACAGACACGCACGTAAGAACCTGCCACCAGTCTAACCAGCAAGAACCCACCAACAGACACGCATGTAAGAACCTGCCACCAGTCTAACAAGCAAGAACCCACCAACAGATACGCACGTAAGAACCTGCCACCAGTCTAACAAACAAGAACCCACCAACAGACACGCATGTAAGAACCTGCCACCAGTCTAACGGGCAAGAACCCACCAACAGACACGCACGTAAGAACCTGCCACCAGTCTAACGAGCAAGAACCCACCAACAGACACGCACGTAAGAACCTGCCACCAGTCTAACGAGCAAGAACCCACCAACAGACACGCATGTAAGAACCTGCCACCAGTCTAACGAGCAAGAACCCACCAACAGACTAGCACGTAAGAACCTGCCACCAGTCTAACGAGCAAGAACCCACCAACAGACACGCACGTAAGAACCTGCCACCAGTCTAACAAGCAAGAACCCACCAACAGACACGCATGTAAGAACCTGCCACCAGTCTAACAAGCAAGAACCCACCAACAGATACACACGTAAGAACCTGCCACCAGTCTAACGAGCAAGAACCCACCAACAGACATGCATGTAAGAACCTGCCACCAGTCTAACGGGCAAGAACCCACCAACAGACACGCACGTAAGAACCTGCCACCAGTCTAACGAGCAAGAACCCACCAACAGAAACGCATGTAAGAACCTGCCACCAGTCTAACAAGCAAGAATCCACCAACAGACACGGACGTAAGGACCTGCCACCAGTCTAACAAGCAAGAACCCACCAACAGACACGCACATAAGAACCTGCCACCAGTCTAACGAGCAAGAACCCACCAACAGACACGCATGTAAGAACATCCCACCAGTCTATTGAGCAAGAACCCACCAACAGACACGCATGTAAGAACCTGCCACTAGTCTAACGAGCAAGAACCCACCAACAGACACGCATGTAAGAACCTGCCACCCGTCTAACGAGCAAGAACCCACCAACAGACACGCACGCCACCAACAGACACGCACGTAAGAACCTGCCAGCAGTCTAACGAGCAAGAACCCACCAACAGACACGCATGTAAGAACCTGCCACCAGTCTAACAAGCAAGAACCAACCAACAGACTAGCATGTAAGAACCTGCCACCAGTCTAACAAGCAAGAACCCACCAACAGACACGCACGTAAGAACCTGCCACCAGTCTAACAAGCATGAACCCACCAACAGACTCGCATGCAAGAACCTGCCACCAGTCTAACGAGCAAGAACCCACCAACAGACACGCACATAAGAACCTGCCACCAGTCTAACGAGCAAGAACCCACCAACAGACACGCACATAAGAACCTGCCACCAGTCTAAGGCGCAAGAACCAACCAACAGACTAGCACGTAAGAACCTGCCACCAGTCTAACAAGCAAGAACCCACCAACAGACACGCACGTAAGAACCTGCCACCAGTCTAACGAGCAAGAACCCACCAACAGACACGCATGTAAGAACCTGCCACCAGTCTAACGAGCAAGAACCCACCAACAGACACGCACGTAAGAACCTGCCACCAGTCTAACGAGCAAGAACCCACCAACAGACACGCACGCCACCAACAGACACGCACGTAAGAACCTGCCAGCAGTCTAACGAGCAAGAACCCACCAACAGACACGCATGTAAGAACCTGCCACCAGTCTAACAAGCAAGAACCAACCAACAGACTAGCATGTAAGAACCTGCCACCAGTCTAACAAGCAAGAACCCACCAACAGACACGCACGTAAGAACCTGCCACCAGTCTAACAAGCATGAACCCACCAACAGACTCGCATGCAAGAACCTGCCACCAGTCTAACGAGCAAGAACCCACCAACAGACACGCACATAAGAACCTGCCACCAGTCTAACGAGCAAGAACCCACCAACAGACACGCACATAAGAACCTGCCACCAGTCTAACGAGCAAGAACCAACCAACAGACTAGCACGTAAGAACCTGCCACCAGTCTAACAAGCAAGAACCCACCAACAGACACGCACGTAAGAACCTGCCACCAGTCTAACAAGCAAGAACCCACCAACAGACACGCACATAAGAACCCGACTCCAGTCTAACCAGCAAGAACCCACCAACAGACACGCACATAAGAACCTGCCACCAGTCTAACGAGCAAGAACCCACCAACAGACTAGCATGTAAGAACCTGCCACCAGTCTAACGAGCAAGAACCCACCAACAGACACGCATGTAAGAACCTGCCACCAGTCTAACAAGCAAGAACCCACCAACAGACTAGCACGTAAGAACCTGCCACCAGTCTAACGAGCAAGAACCCACCAACAGACACGCACGTAAGAACCTGCCACCAGTCTAACGAGCATGAACCCACTAACAGACTAGCACGTAAGAACCTGCCACCAGTCTAACGAGCAAGAACCCACCAACAGACACGCACGTAAGAACCTGCCACCAGTCTAACGAGCATGAACCCACTAACAGACTCGCATGCAAGAACCTGCCACCAGTGTAACGAGCAAGAACCCACCAACAGACACGCACATAAGAACCAGCCACCAGTCTAACGAGCAAGAACCCACCAACAGACACGCACATAAGAACCTGCCACCAGTCTAAGGCGCAAGAACCCACCAGCAGACTAGCATGTAAGAACCTGCCCCCAGTCTAACGAGCAAGAACCCACCAACAGACAAGCATGTAAGAACCTGCCACCAGTCTAACAAGCAAGAACCAACCAACAGACTAGCACGTAAGAACCTGCCACCAGTCTAACAAGCAAGAACCCACCAACAGACACGCACGTAAGAACCTGCCACCAGTCTAACGAGCATGAACCCACCAACAGACTCGCATGCAAGAACCTGCCACCAGTCTAACGAGCAAGAACCCACCAACAGACATGCACATAAGAACCTGCCACCAGTCTAACGAGCAAGAACCCACCAACAGACACGCACATAAGAACCTGCCACCAGTCTAACGAGCAAGAACCCACCAAGAGACACGCACGTAAGAACCTTCCACCAGTCTAACGAGCAAGAACCCACCAACAGACTAGCACGTAAGAACCTGCCACCATTCTAACGAGCAAGAACCCACCAACAGACACGCATGTAAGAACCTGCCACCAGTCTAACGAGCAAGAACCCACCAACAGACACGCACGCCACCAACAGACACGCACGTAAGAACCTGCCACCAGTCTAACAAGCAAGAATCCACCAACAGACACGCACGTAAGTATCTGCCTCCAGTCTAACGAACAAGAACCAACCAACAGACTAGCACATAAGAACCTGCCACCAGTCTAACGAGCAAAAACCCACCAACAGACACGCACGTAAGAACCTTCCACCAGTCTAACGAGCAAGAACCCACCAACAGACAAGCACATAAGAACCTGCCACCAGTCTAACAAGCAAGAACCCACTAACAGACACGCACGTAAGAACCTTCCACCAGTCTAACGAGAAAGAACCCACCAACAGACTAGCACGTAAGAACCTGCCACCATTCTAACGAGCAAGAACCCACCAACAGACACGCATGTAAAATCCTGCCACCAGTCTTGCGCATTACAACCTGCCTCTAGTCTCGCGAGCTAGAACCTGCCACCAGTCTCATGAGTTAGAAACTGCCACCAGTCTCACAAGTAAAAACCTGCCTTCAGTCTTGCCCATTAGAACCTGACTCCAATCTTGCTCATTAGAACCTGACTCCAATCTTGCTCATTAGAACCTGACTCCGATCTTGCCCATTAGAACCTGACTCCAGTCTTGCCCATTAGAACCTGACTCTAGTCTTGCCCATTAGAGCCTGACTCTAGTCTTGAGCTTTAGAACCTGACTCCAGTCTTGTGTGTTAGAACCTGACTCCAATCTTGTGTGTTAGAACCTGACTACAGTGTTGTGTGTTAGAACCTGACTCCAATCTTGTGTGTTAGAACCTGACTCCAGTCTTGTGTGTTAGAACCAGTATCACATGTTAGCCATGACACCAGTCTAGTCAAAATCCATCTTTGTTACTACAATATAAAGAGATGAGACACAATAAGAAAACACAAAATAGCTAGAAATGCACAATATAACAGGACACAATACCACTACCGGGGCACAATACAACTAGCAGGACACAATACTGTATATAAATAGAAGGTCACAATATAACTAGCAAGACACGATACGGCAAGCAAGGCACAATACAACTAGCATTGGCACGATACAACTAGCAGGATACGATACAACTAGCAGGACATGATACAACTAGCAGGACACAATATATAAATAGCAGGACACAATATAACTAGCTTTGGCACAACATAACTATCAGGGCACAATATTACTAGCAAGGTACAATATAACTAGCAGGAAACAATATTACTAGTAGGGCACGATACAACTAGCAGGAAACAATATTACTAGTAGGGCACTATATAACTAGCAGGACATAATATACCTAGCAAGGCATAGTATATTTAGCAGGACACAATATAACTAGTAGGGGAAATATTACTAGAGTAATATTGGGAAGGTCAGAGTATTAATGGGAAGGTCAGAGTATTATTGGGAAGGTCAAAGTATCAATGGGAAGGTCAAAGTATCAATGGGAGTTTAGAGTATTAATGGGAAAGTCCGAGTATTTAGAGTATCAATGGGAAGGTGAGATTATCAATGGGAAGGTCAGAGTATTATGAGGGAGGACAGAGCATTATCAGAGTATATGTGGAGCGTCCATTAGAATAACAAGCTATTAACTATTCGTACGCTGGCTGTCACGTCCTCATCACACAGCTGATGCTGACACCATGTAATTCACATGCACTTTAACCCCACATTTTGCACATTTGCAGATATTACATCAGATATCTCCTAACAACAAGATCTGGTCCGGCTCTGAGGGCCCTTGGGGCCCCTGTTTCAGGTGACGTGTTCCTGCAGTGTTTGGAGCCGGTGCGAGTGTCGCAGTGTTGGTGGCAGATAATGGCCAGCGAGCTCCAGGCTGTGTGATGTATCGGGGGGCTGAGCTCTGGCTGGCTGGGGTCACTGATCCTGACCTTTAGATGCGTCAGATCAATGATAATCAAGGGTGGTGAGGATTGGGGCCCCTGCGCTCCTGGCAGCTGCTGCTCGCTGCAAGGTGGGATGTGAGCTGCATATCAATGATACGATGCAGAGGAGACGGGCTTGGCCTGAGCACCACCACTAGCAGGGCACGCTCACAGGCACTGTATATGGCACTGGGATTTACTGCAGGCTCCTTATTGCTTCAGTGTGTGTAAACTAATGAGCTTCCCATTACACTGGCACTTTTAGATGTCACATTCCCAATGTGCAAATAGAAGCGACTTGTGTATTTAAAGTCTTCTCCCCGTTCTATTATCAGAATCCATAATTAAAGTTGTATATAACTGATCAGCAGTCCGATAACTAGAAGAATATGAGGATATAACATGTAACCGAATATAACATGTAACCGAATATAACATGTAACCAAATAAAACAATGCAGCAGAAAAAAACATGTAACCGAATATAACATGTAACCGAATATAACATGTAACCGAATATAACAATGTAGCACAAAAAAAAACGTCCATTTCCTTAGATTGTTAGTAGTAACCCTGACAGGGGGGCTACCACTTAGTGATGGGGATCCTGTGCTAAAAAAAACGGCCATACATAGATAGACAGACCTATATATATTCTCTGTCTACCACTCTTCTCCCCTCTCTCTCTCTCTCTCTCTCTCTCCTCTCTCTCTCTCTCCCTCCCTCCCCTCTCTCTCTCTCCCTCCCTCCCTCCCCCTCTCTCTCTCTCTCTCTCCCCCCATCTCTCTCTCTTTCTCCCTCTTTCTCTCTCCCCCCCTCTCTCCCTCTCTCCCTCTCGCTCCCTCCCTCTCTCCATCCCTCCCTCTTTCTCCCCCTCTCCCTCTCTCTCCCTCTTTCTCTGTCTCTCTCTCCCTCTTTCTATCTCTCTTTGTCCATCTCTATCTCCCTCTCTCTCTCTTTCTCCCTCTGTCTCTCTTTCTCCCACTCTCTCTCAGTTCCTCTCTCTCCCTTTCTCTCTCCCTCCCTCTTTCTCCCTCTCTCTCCCTCTCTCTCCCTCTTTCTCCCTCTCTCTCTCTCTCTCCCTCTTTCTCCCGCTCTCTCTCTTTCTCTTTAGCTCTCTCTCTCTCCCTATCTCTCTCCCTTTCTCTCTCCCTCTCTCTCTCTCCCTCTTTCGCCCTCTCTATCTCCCCCTTTCTCTCTCTTTCTCCCTCTCTCTCCCTCCCTTCCTCTCTTTCCATCCCTCTTTCTCCCCCTCTTACTCTCTCTCTTTCTCTGTCTCTCTCTCCCTCTTTCTCTCCCTATCTCCCTCTCTCTCCCTCTTTCACTCCCTCCCTCTTTCTCCCCCTCTACCTCGCTCCCTCTTTCTCTGTCTCTCTCCCTTTCTTCCTCTCTTTCTCCCTCTCTCCCTCCCTCTGTCCCCCTCTCTCTTTCTTCCTCTCTCTCTCCCTCTCTCTCTCCCTCTTTCTCCCACTCTCTCTCAGTCCCTCTCTATCCCTCTCTCTCTCCCTCTTTCTCCCGCTCTCTCTTTCTCTCTATCCCTCTCTCTCTCTCTCCCCTCTTTTTCCCTCTATCTCTTTCTCTCTCTCTCTCTCCCTCTCTCTTTCTCCCGCTCTCTTTCTCCCTCCCTCTCTCCCACTCACTCCCTATCTCTCTCCCTCTTTCTCCCCCTCTTTCTCCCTCTCTCTCTCCCTCATTCTACCTCTCTTCCTCCCTCTTTCTCCCTCTCTTTATCCCTCCCTCTCTTTCTCCCTCTCTCTCTCTCCATCTCTCTCCCTCTCTCTCTCTCCCTCTCTCTCTCTCTCTCCCTCTTTCTCTCTCCCTCTCTCTCCCTCTCTCTCTCTCTCTCTCTCTCTCTCTCTCCCTCTCTCCCTCTCTCTCTCTCTCCCTCTCTCCCTCTCTCTCTCTCTCCCCTCTCTCCCTCTCTCTCCCTCTCTCTCCCTCTCTCTCTCCCTCTCTCTCTCTCCCTCTCTCTCTCTCCCTCTCTCCCTCTCTCTCCCCTCTCTCCCTCTCTCCCTCTCTCTCTCTCTCCCCTCCCTCTCTCTCTCTCTCTCCCTCTCTCTCTCTCTCTCTCCCTCTCTCTCTCCCTCTCTCCCTCTCTCTCTCTCTCCCTCCCTCTCTCTCTCTCTCTCTCTCTCTCCCCCCCCTCTCTCTCTCTCTCTCTCCCTCTCTCTCTCTCTCTCTCCCTCTCTCTCTCTCTCTCTCTCTTTCTCCCTCCCTCTCAGGATAATACAAGATTGTACATTGGATGATACTACTTTGATAGCTGAAAGTGAGGAGGAACTAAAGGTCCTATTTGTGAGGGAAAAAGAAGAAAGTGCTAAAGCTGTCCAGCTGGTCATTGTTAAAAAGACAAAAATCATGGCAAACTGCAATATCAGTTCCTGGCAAATAGATGGGGAAGAAGTGGAGGCAGTGACAGATTTTATTTTCCTGGAATCCAAGATTTCTTCAGATGGTGACTGTAGCCATGAAATTAAAATAAAACAAAGGTCCACATTGTTAGGACTATGGTATCCCCAGTAGTAACATACGGATGTGAGAGTTGGACCATAAAGAAGTCTGAGCGCCGTAGAATTGACGCCTTTGAATTGTGGTGTTGGAGAAAACTGCTTAGAGTCCCTTGGACTGCAAGAAGATCCAAAAATCATCACTACAGTAAATGAAGACAAACTGTTGGACACAATTGGACGACTGAACAATATATATATATATATATATACATACTGATGGAGAGATGTGTGTGAATATATCTTCCTTGCACACCTTAGTCCATTTCTGAGCCCGTGCCTCCAGGTTGTTTCTCTGCTCTCTCTTGTCTTTTAAGGGCATTCTCATCGCTGGAGAGCAATGGCCCTGCTTCTAGACGTCTGCGTCCATTGTCTGTGTCCAAGGCTAAGCGTTTTAGGCTTTTGTAAGCCTCTTTTGCGGATTTTGGCCAAAATTCACTAAGCTTCAACTTTCCTTGGGCTTTCCATTAGTCCTAAATCAGCCTCCGCCAGGCTTTACCTTGTGACTCAGAAATAACATTTAAAAAAAAATGTAATTGCATATTTGTGGGTTTGAGACTGTTGTGCAATAATTCAAACTTGTTTCCATGCCTGCCTATACTTTTAACGTGCAGAATTGTGTGTTTAATTGCTGCTACAGCTTTAATAAGGGCTTGAAAAAGCCCTTGTGACTCCTATTTAGTACTTATAATATTTTTGCCAGAAACGTGATACTTTTTTCAGTTGCGGTTCAGCCTTTATTGGTGATCTAGAACTACAGGTCTAATAGAATATAGATTTTGTGTAACTTTATTTATTTCAAGCTCATAATATTTGAGCTGTACTAAAACCAATGGAGTTCTAAGACCGGTTGTGCGGGTTTGGCTGGCTTGTAGTGATTGTGAGCCGGGAACTACATATTGTAGGTAATTACTGATACCCTCCCTAATGTGTGTAAATAACAATGCACACCAGGGATTGCAGATTATCATTAATCACATACGTGGCTCTTTGTTTCATAAAATGTGCACTAGAGATTGTCAGACATTATTGGTACCTTTCTGTGGAAAAAAGTGAGCAAAAACATTCATGTTTGCCATTTTGTGGGCGACATTTATTTTATGAAATGAGTCAGTAAGAGATTGGTACCCCGTGCTGACAGGCAAACGGCCAAACTGGAGGACGCTCCAAATGTAGTAAACAAAAAGGAACGCAACCAAATTGAGTATAAAATAAAAAAAAATAAACTTGTATTAATCATTCACATTCGTATTCTTACCATAAATCAAGGGGAAAAAAACAACCCAGTACAGTACAATGGCAGAGCTCCTGCCGGTAAAGCAGGTGCAAAGCACCAGTGCCCACAACAAATTAGGGAGAGGGGCAGATAAATATTTTTAGGGGTGATATGACCACCTACATGTATGTTTGAATTTTGAATGACTCTTAAAATTATCTACCATGGAGAAATTGCACTGAGGGGTCCCAAATAATATTATACTAGGGCCCTCCACCCACCTCTGGTTACACACAGACATATCTCAGAGTGTTGACAGGACTGGTATATGGTGGGCATCTGGTTATAGGTCTGGAATATCCCACAAGAGCATCATATTCTGTACTACACAACATTAAACACCCAGGTGTCTCAAATAAAACACAAGAGAGACTATAACAAAGCTTAGTGTTGAGGTAGAACATTACCGGATAAGCACCCACTGGTTGGAACATGTCCATGTCTGTCACATGGTATCGGCAATGTAACATTTCACATAGTATTACGACTTTTTAATAATTGAGCCAATCATTCTGGCTGATGACTTCTATACACATTATGAGGCAGCAGGAGGTTTGGTGGGATTTTTGTAGTACAATAATCTGGCAATGTCTCAACGCTGGTCTTTATAGCAGGAATGAGTGGGATGCTTTACATAAAAGTAATCTAATTGTGTCAGCAAGTTGTGTTAAAGTTCCTAGAGAGAGGGTCTTGCTCATTAGGGCTAGCTGATGTAACTGATGGGTTTTGCTTGGTAGAAGACGAATTGTGCCAGCTCTGGACAAGCTTATTGTAACTTTATATCTGTTCATATTTGTTTATGGTGTAGTGATCAGGTTTTGATATCTGAAGAGTTTGTCTTGGTAGAAGACAGGTTGTTCCAGCTCTGGACTTGGATTGTAGCTTTGATGCCGAGCTCATTGTAATTTTATATCTGGCCATATTTCTTGATGGCTTAGTGATCAGGTTTTGGTAACTGATGGCGTTGTCTTGGTAGAAGACGGATTATGCCAGCTCTAGACTTCGAATGGCTTTGATGCCAAGTTCTTTTGTAATTTTATATCTGTCCCGATTTCTTGATGTTTTTTGGTAACTGATGGGTTTGTCTTGATAGTAGATGGATTGTGCCAGCTCTGGACCTAGAATGGCTTTGATGTCAAGCTCATTGTCATTTTATATCTGTCCCGATTTCTTGATGTTTTTTGGTAACTGATGGGTTTGTCTTGATAGTAGATGGATTGTGCCAGCTCTGGACCTAGAATGGCTTTGATGCCAAGCTCATTGTCATTTTATATCTGTCCATATTTCTTGATGGTTTAGTGATCAGGTTTTGGTAACTGATGGGGTTGTCTTGGTAGAAGACGGATTATGCCAGCTCTAGACTTTGAATTGCTGTGATGCCAAGCTCATTGTAATTTTATATCTGTCCCGATTTCTTGATGTTTTTTGGTAACTGATGGGTTTGTCTTGATAGTAGATGGATTATGCCAGCTCTAGACTTTGAATGACTTTGATGCCAAGCTCATTGTAATTTTATATCTGTCCCGATTTCTTGATGTTTTTTGGTAACTGATGGGTTTGTCTTGATAGTAGATGGATTGTGCCAGCTCTAGACTTTGAATGGCTTTGATGCCAAGCTCATTGTAATTTTATATCTGTCACGATTTCATGATGGTTTTTGGTAACTGGTGGATTTGTCTTGCCAGTAGATGGATTGTGCCAGCTCTGGACCTAGAATGGCTTTGATGCCGAGCTCACTGTAATTTTATATCTGTCCATATTTCTTGATGGTTAAGTGATTGGGCCTTGTTAACTGATGAGTTTGTCTTGGTAGTAGGTGGGTTGTGCCAGCTCTGTTCTTGGAAGGACTTTGATGTCGAGCTCATTGCAATTTTATATCTGTCCATATTTCTTGGTGGTTTAGACATCAGGTCTTGGTAACTGATTGATTTGTCTTGGTAGAAGATAGATTGTATCTACTCTGGATTTGGAATGACTTTGATGCCAAGCTCATTGCAATTGTATATCTGTCCATATTTCTTGATGGTTTATGGAATTTGTAATTTCTTTATTCCTTGAGTTTGTTGTATAATTGTACTGCGCACAGTGAGGATACTGATAAAGAATTTTAAGACTGTTTTTTTCAAATGTAAACTGGAAAAGCTTAGACCAGTCCTACCAGAAGAACTGCAGTCCAATGTTTCTGTATTATGGCTATTATACATTTATTAAAAAGGGATAAAAGCACATAATGTATACCACCCTGATGAAAAATGGTGAATGAGCTTTAACACATGCATAAGATTATAAATGTCCACCTTTTGAAATGCTGAAAATACCTCCTTAGACAATCCAATGTTTCACAAAATCATCCAAAGTTTCACAAAATCACCACATGATTCTTAAGACCACACCATGGGTCACAACACTACTCAGTGGTCCATAAGACTATAGCTAACCTACCTATCCAACATATCTGGTTTAAATAATGCCAGCCTAATAAAGATCCAGAAAATATAACATTATTTAATGTACTCACAAGACTAACAAAGAATTCACAAGACCATCTGAGGAACCACAAGACCACCTAGGGTTCTACAATACAATCTGAGGTTCCACAAGAACAACCAAAGCTCTACAAGATCATCCAATTTTTCACACAACCACCTGAGGACCCACAAGACCACCACAGGTTTCATCAAGATCATCCAATGATTAACATGACCACCTGAGGACCCACAAGACCACCACAGGTTTCAACAAGATCATCCAACGATTAACATGACCACCTGAGGACCCACAAGAACACAGTAGGTTCTATAAAACAATCCAATCATGCACACAGCCATCTGAGGATCCACAAAACCACTACATGCCCTACAAGATTGTCAAATGAGTGACATAACTACACAATATTATATTACATAAACTATTTTGGATAGTGTAAGTGATATTATTGTGCCCCAGGACCCTTGAGCTTCTGGAGCAGTGTATTAAGACATTTTGATTAAGATACATAGAAAGTAGTTTATACAAATCAACACATTATAAGTAGGGTTATGGGTCTGGTTGCTATAAATAAAGCATTTATAGAAGTTTGTAGCCGTGTGAGTGCTCAGGGAGGAGAGAACTAGGAAGCTTCTAATCTGCAAATTATACAATTATCACTTCCTGGAAAAGGAATGACAGCTCCTATCACCAGCCTCTGCCACCCACACACACATGTACATATATATATTTACGTATATACATGTATACACACACACAGGGATATACAGAAACACAGACACTGCTGCACATGCACACTCAACTACCGTATATAAACATGCACACTCAACTGCACACATATATACAAATGCACACTCAACTACACACATATATAAACATGCACACTCAACTACACACATATATAAACATGCACACTCAACTACACACATATATAAACATGCACACTCAACTACACACATATATAAACATGCACACTCAAATGCACACATATATAAACATGCACACTCAACTACACACATATATAAACATGCACACTCAACTACACACATATATAAACATGCGCACTCAAATGCACACATATATAAACATGCACACTCAACTACACACATATATAAACATGCACACTCAACTACACACATATATAAACATGCACACTCAAATGCACACATATATAAACATGCACACTCAACTACACACATACATAAACATGCAAACTCAACTGCACACATATATAAACATGCACACTCAAATGCACAAATATATATACATGCACACTCAAATGCAGACATATATAAACATGCACACTCAAATGCACACATATATAAACATGCAAACTCAACTGCACACATATATAAACATGCACACTCAAATGCACACATATATAAACATGCACACTCAACTACACACATATATAAACATGCAAATTTAACTGCACACATATATAAACATGCACACTCAAATGCACAAATATATATACATGCACACTCAAATGCAGACATATATAAACATGCACACTCAAATGCACACATATATAAACATGCAAACTCAACTGCACACATATATAAACATGCACACTCAACTGCACACATATATAAACATGCACACTCAAATGCACACTAATATAAACATGCACACTCAACTGCACACATATAATCATGCACACTCAACTGCACACTAATATAAACATGCACACTCAACTACACACATATATAAACATGCACACTCAAATGCACACTAATATAAACATGCACACTCAACTGCACACATATAAACATGCACACTCAACAGCACACATATATAAACATGCACACTCAAATGCACACTAATATAAACATGCACACTCAACTGCACACATATAAACATGCACACTCAACTACACACATATATAAACATGCACACTCAAATGCACACTAATATAAACATGCACACTCAACTACACACATATATAAACATGCACACTCAAATGCACACTAATATAAACATGCACACTCAACTGCACACATATAAACATGCACACTCAACTGCACACATATATAAACATGCACACTCAAATGCACACTAATATAAACATGCACACTCAACTGCACACATATAAACATGCACACTCAACTACACACATATATAAACATGCACACTCAAATGCACACTAATATAAACATGCACACTCAACTGCACACATATATAAACATGCACACTCAAATGCACACTAATATAAACATGCACACTCAACTGCACACATATAAACATGCACACTCAACTACACACATATATAAACATGCACACTCAAATGCACACTAATATAAACATGCACACTCAACTGCACACATATATAAACATTCACACTCAACTACACACATATATAAACATGTACATTTAAATGCACACTAATATAAACATGCACACTCAAATGCACACTAATATAAACATGCACACGCAACTGCACACATATATAAACATGCACACTCAAATGCACACATATATAAACATGCACACTCAACTGCACACATATATAAACATGCAAACTCAACTGCACACATATATAAACATGCACACTCAAATGCACACATATATAAACATGCAAACTCAACTGCACACATATATAAACATGCACACTCAACTGCACACATATATAAACATGCACACTCAAATGCACACTAATATAAACATGCACACTGAACTGCACACATATAATCATGCACACTCAACTGCACACTAATATAAACATGCACACTCAACTACACACATATATAAACATGCACACTCAAATGCACACTAATTTAAACATGCACACTCAACTGCACACATATAAACATGCACACTCAACTGCACACATATATAAACATGCACACTCAAATGCACACTAATATAAACATGCACACTCAACTGCACACATATAAACATGCACACTCAACTACACACATATATAAACATGCACACTCAAATGCACACTAATATAAACATGCACACTCAACTACACACATATATAAACATGCACATTTAAATGCACACTAATATAAACATGCACACTCAACTGCACACATATATAAACATGCACACTCAACTGCACACTAATATAAACATGCACACTCAAATGCACACTAATATAAACATGCACACTCAACTGCACACTAATATAAACATGCACACTCAAATGCACACTAATATAAACATGCACACTCAACTGCACACATATAAACATTCACACTCAACTACACACATATATAAACATGCACACTCAAATGCACACATATATAAACATGCACACTCAACTACACACATATATAAACATGCAAACTCAACTGCACACATATATAAACATGCACACTCAAATGCACACATATATAAACATGCACACTCAAATGCACACATATATAAACATGCAAACTCAACTGCACACATATATAAACATGCACACTCAACTGCACACATATATAAACATGCACACTCAAATGCACACTAATATAAACATGCACACTGAACTGCACACATATAATCATGCACACTCAACTGCACACTAATATAAACATGCACACTCAACTACACACATATATAAACATGCACACTCAAATGCACACTAATTTAAACATGCACACTCAACTGCACACATATAAACATGCACACTCAACTGCACACATATATAAACATGCACACTCAAATGCACACTAATATAAACATGCACACTCAACTGCACACATATAAACATGCACACTCAACTACACACATATATAAACATGCACACTCAAATGCACACTAATATAAACATGCACACTCAACTACACACATATATAAACATGCACACTCAAATGCACACTAATATAAACATGCACACTCAACTGCACACATATAAACATGCACACTCAACTGCACACATATATAAACATGCACACTCAAATGCACACTAATATAAACATGCACACTCAACTGCACACATATAAACATGCACACTCAACTACACACATATATAAACATGCACACTCAAATGCACACTAATATAAACATGCACACTCAACTGCACACATATATAAACATTCACACTCAACTACACACATATATAAACATGCACATTTAAATGCACACTAATATAAACATGCACACTCAACTGCACACATATATAAACATGCACACTCAACTGCACACTAATATAAACATGCACACTCAAATGCACACTAATATAAACATGCACACTCAACTGCACACATATAAACATTCACACTCAACTACACACATATATAAACATGCACACTCAACTGCACACTAATATAAACATGCACACTCAACTGCACACATATATAAACATGCACACTCAACTGCACACATATATAAACATGCACACTCAACTGCACACATATATAAACATTCACACTCAACTACACACATATATAAACATGCACATTTAAATGCACACTAATATAAACATGCACACTCAACTGCACACTAATATAAACATGCACACTCAAATGCACACTAATATAAACATGCACACTCAACTGCACACATATAAACATTCACACTCAACTACACACATATATAAACATGCACACTCAACTGCACACTAATATAAACATGCACACTCAACTGCACACATATATAAACATGCACACTCAACTGCACACATATATAAACATGCACACTCAACTAAACACATATATAAACATGCACACTCAACTGCACACATATATAAACATGCACACTCAACTGCACACATATTTAAACATGCACACTCAACTAAACACATATATAAACATGCACACTCAACTGCACACATATATAAACATGCACACTCAACTGCACACATATATAAACATGCACACTCAACTGCACACATATATAAACATGCACACTCAACTACACACATACTTAAACACAGTAATAACATATGAATGTACACAGATTTTAATACACATGTGCACATGTTAATATACACAGCAATGTGAAGGGGTCCTTGGATGTCAGCAAAGATTGAGCCCGGTATAAACACGCAGAGAGGACCCAATGTATGTGATACAAAGAGCGGCCACATACTACATGAGACATCTGAGGGTCATAAAGTAAAAATAGAGGGGCAAAGATATACATGAGATTCAGAGAGGGGGCCACTATGTACGTGAGATTCAGAGAGGGAACCACAATGTACATGAGATTCAGAGAGGGAACCACAATGTACGTGACATTCAGAAAGGGAACCACAATGTACGTGACATTCAGAAAGGGAACCACAATGTACATGAGATTCCGAGAGTGGTCACAATGTACATGAGATTCAGAGAGGGAACCACAATGTACACAACATTCAGAAAGGGGGCTACAATGTACATGATATTCAGAGAGGGAACCACAATGTACGTGACATTCAGAAAGGGGGCTACAATGTACATGAGATTCAGAGAGGGTCCACAATGTGCACTAGATTCATAGAGGGGCCACAATGTGCATGAGATTCAGAGAGGGTCCACAATGTGCACTAGATTCATAGAGGGGCCACAATGTACATGAGATTCAGAGAGGGTCCACAATGTGAACTAGATTCAGAGAGGGTCCACAATGTGCACTAGATTCAGAGAGGGTCCACAATGTGCACTAGATTCAGAGAGTAGCCACAATGTGCACTAGATTCAGAGAGTGGCCACAATGTGCACGAGATTCAGAGAGGGACCACAATGTGCACTAGATTCAGAGAGTGGCCACAATGTGCACGAGATTCAGAGAGGGACCACAATGTGCACTAGATTCAGAGAGTGGCCACAATGTGCACGAGATTCAGAGAGGGACCACAATGTGCACTAGATTCAGAGAGTTGCCACAATGTGCACAAGATTCAGAGAGGGACCACAATGTGCACTAGATTCAGAGAGTTGCCACAATGTGCACGAGATTCAGAGAGGGACCACAATGTGCACTAGATTCAGAGAGTGGCCACAATGTGCACGAGATTCAGAGAGGGACCACAATGTGCACTAGATTCAGAGAGTGGCCACAATGTGCACGAGATTCAGAGAGTGGCCACAATGTGCACGAGATTCAGAGAGGGACCACAATGTGCACTAGATTCAGAGAGTTGCCACAATGTGCACTAGATTCAGAGAGTTGCCACAATGTGCACTAGATTCAGAGAGGGTCCACAATGTGCACTAGATTCAGAGAGTGGCCACAATGTGCACGAGATTCAGAGAGGGACCACAATGTGCACTAGATTCAGAGAGTGGCCACAATGTGCACTAGATTCAGAGAGGGACCACAATGTGCACGAGATTCAGAGAGGGACCACAATGTGCACTAGATTCAGAGTGGCCACAATGTGCACTAGATTCAGAGAGGGACCACAATGTGCACTAGATTCAGAGAGTTGCCACAATGTGCACGAGATTCAGAGAGGGACCACAATGTGCACTAGATTCAGAGAGTGGCCACAATGTGCACGAGATTCAGAGAGGGACCACAATGTGCACTAGATTCAGAGAGTGGCCACAATGTGCACGAGATTCAGAGAGGGACCACAATGTGCACTAGATTCAGAGTGGCCACAATGTGCACTAGATTCAGAGAGGGACCACAATGTGCACTAGATTCAGAGAGTTGCCACAATGTGCACGAGATTCAGAGAGGGACCACAATGTGCACTAGATTCAGAGTGGCCACAATGTGCACTAGATTCAGAGAGGGACCACAATGTGCACTAGATTCAGAGAGTTGCCACAATGTGCACGAGATTCAGAGAGGGACCACAATGTGCAAAATATTAAGCGAGGGCCCACAATGTGCACGAGATTCAGAGAGGGACCACAATGTGCAAAAGATTAAGCGAGGGCCCACAATATAAAACTAGGCTAAAAAAGATGACACAGGGCACATAAGGTTCAAAGACCCAATGGATATAGGGCACAGAGAGAAGCCACAATATATATGAGATAAATAGAGGCCACAGTTCATATGATATGTTGAGAAGGATAGTTGTCTAGTTGAGTCAGTTGTCTGGTAGGGTCACTTGTCTTGTTGCTACAGTTGTGTCGCTGGGCCAGCTGTCTGGTAGGGTCAGTTGTTTGGTTGGGCCAGTTGTCTGGTTGGTCTAGTTGTCTGGTTGGGCCAGCTGTGTGGCTGGGTCAGTTATCAGGTTGGACCAGTTGTCTCATTGGTCCAGTTGTCTAGTAGGACAAGTTGTTTGGTTTGGCTAGTTCTATGCTTGGTCCAGTTGTCTGCGTGTGCTAATTGCCAGGTTAGGTCAGTTTCTCTGGTACCTCATTGGTTATCGACATATCTTCTATTTTTAGATGTTTATGCCAATGTAAATCTGGTTTCAGGGAACATTTGGTTGAAAGACTTCAGGTTAGTGTTGGACATCTCGGTCCTACAAGCGCTGCCTACCATCTAATAACTAAATTATTCTGTACTTGAGCACAGGAACATTAATTTAAATTGAATAAAAGTGAGTACCTCGGGTATAATGATGCAGAGAGAACCGTAATGCGTAAGTAGAAAGATCCAGAAATCCTAGACTGTTGGTGGCACTCATAGTACAGAGTTGCCCACTACTACTTTAGAACCCTACAAATTCCCTTATTTTTCTCTTAAGATTCATTAAATAGTTTTCAAGACTATAAAACACTGCCATCGTCTCTGTCCTCTGAGTGTCCCAGTCTAAATGTCCCAGGCTGAATATCCCAGGGTAAGTGTTCTCTGGCTGAGTGCCCCTTACTGATAGGAACTGGCTGTGGCAAAGTACACTGGCTGAATGCCCCTTGCTGATTGGATCTGAATGTGTACCATGGCTAGGTGTCCACTGGCGGAGTGTCCCTTGCTGATTGGCTACCCTAAGTATCATCTGTTGAGTGTCCCCAACCTGAGTAACTTTCGGCTGAGTATTCCAGGATAAGTGTCCTCTTGCTGAGTATACCTGATTGAGTGGCTCTGGCTGAGTGCCCCTGACATAGCGGCTATGGCTGAGCATCCCAGGATAAATGTCCTCTGGCTGAGTGTCATTGGTTGAGTGGCACTGGCTGAGTGTCCCTCCTTGAGTAGCTCTGGCTGAGTGCCCCTGACTGAGCGGCTATGGCTGAGCATCCCAGGATAAATGTCCTCTGGCTGAGTGTCATTGGTTGAGTGGCACTGGCTGAGTGTCCCTCCTTGAGTGGCCCTGACTGAGCGGCTGTGGCTGAGCATCCCAGGATAAATGTCCTCTGGCTGAGTGTCCATGGTTGAGTGGCACTGGCTGAGTGTCCCTCCTTGAGTAGCTCTGGCTGAGTGCCCCTGACTGAGCGGCTGTGGCTGAGCATCCCAGGATAAATGTCCTCTGGCTGAGTGTCCTTGGTTGAGTGGCACTGGCTGAGTGTCCCTCCTTGAGTGGCTGTGACTGAGCATAAATCTCCTTTGGCTGAGTGCCCCTGGTTGAGTGGTTCTGGCTGAGTGGTCCTCACTGAGTGTGTCTGGGTCAGTATCCCTCACTCATTGCCTCAGTGGCTTTGTACTCCTGAGGGCTGCACATTGTTAAATGAGCAACAGACAAATTATCTAAAGTAAGGTAGCACTGAGCAAGGAAAGAGTTAACACTCAGAACTGCCTGGGGTAAGAGCACTAACAGCCCCCCCCCCCCCCCCCCAGACACCCCCTCACCCCCCTAATCCTGTCATACTGGGCAGTAATTGGATCCGGAGATTTGTACAGAGATCTCATTATACAATAGGAGACATAATAAAGCCCCCCCCCCCCCAGAGTGTGGAGTGGTGGGATACCCTGCCCTGGGAACAAACAGTTATTTAAAGAGACATTATTGCAGAATGCAGAGCACTCTGGATAGGTGCATAGTGGTTATTATATTAAAGGGAGACTATCACAGGATTCAGAACACTCTGCATAAATTATATATGTGTAATTAAATTAAAGGAACAGTATTATTTTGGAGGTCCTTTGCCTGACAAGTGAGGCTGAGAGGGGCGAAACTCGCAAACAGAGAGTGAGAAGAGAGATAGACTGCAAACAGAGATCTATAAGTGAGGTGGAGGGGAGAGTTCGGCCCCATACAGGGAGATTTAGGGAAGTCTGGGTGAAGGGAATCAGGGCACAAAAGAGAATCACAGGAAATAGAAGAAAGAGAAAAAAGAGTGAGAGAAATGAGAATTGGGGAGGAGAATGGGAGTGAGAGAAGTGGGAACTGTGGAGGGGAGTGGGAGTGAGAGAAGTGGGAACTGTGGAGGGGAGTGGGAGTGAGAGAAGTGGGAACTGTGGAGGAGAGTGAGAGAAGTGGGAACTGTGGAGGAGAAAGGGAGTGAGAGAAGTGGGAACTGTGGAGGGGAGTGGGAATGAGAAGGGACTGTGGAGGGGAGTGGGGAGTGAGAAAAATGGGGACTGTGGAGGGGAGTGAGAGAAGTGGGGACTGTGGAGGAGAGTGGGAGTGAGAGAAGTGGGAACTGTGGAGGAGAGTGGGAGTGAGCGAAGTGGGAACTGTGGAGGGGAGTGGGAGTGAGAGAAGTGGGAACTGTGGAGGAGAGTGGGAGTGAGAGAAGTGGGAACTGTGGAGGAGAATGGGAGTGAGAAGGGACTGTGGAGGAGAGTGGGGAGTGAGAAAAATGGGGACTGTGGAGGGGAGTGAGAGAAGTGGGGACTGTGGAGGTGAGTGGGGAGTGAGAAAAGTTGACACTTTAGGGGGGAGTGGAGAGTGTGAGAAGTGGGGAATGTGGCGGGGAGTAAGAGAAAGGAGACTGACAGCAAAAATGGAGATGTGGGGGAGAGGCTGAGGGGCCACAATAAAGGGAGCCACAGCTGACCCTACTGAAGGAGAGGTGTAGTCTGACCTGGTCGGAGATTGGATAATGAGGTGTTTCTGATTTGTTCTGGTAGTAAAGTGGGAGGAGTTATGTTCAGGTAGAATGTATAAATAGATGGGTTTTCCCGCTCTTTTTCAGTCGGTGATCAGATAACAAGCAGGATCATTTTACCTCAGGGCTTCGCGAATGAGAGATGAAGCTTTAAGGCATGTGAGCTTCGATCATTATTACCCCTGATGCTAGGATTTTACCTCAGACTTCTGAGGCGGATTCTGCTCCCGCTGTGAGGAGATCCCACACCCTAAGAGGGTTAGGCCTTCATCCCAGAAGATCAACTTTCAGGACCAATTATTCATTCTCAGAGGGCTTTCCCCAATGTGGGCGTTCAATCTGCACAGGAGGCGAGCAAGATTGTGTAGGTGGGTGACACTCGTACGAGGCTGTACGTAGGTGTGAAGTAGGTCAAGACTTCAATGTGGAGGGTTTGGTAAGTAAAACCATGAAAATAATAAGTACCAGGGAAGACTAAAATGGCCACTCATGCCCTCTCTAACATGGCCGCTTGTTCCACCTCTAACATGGCCATTTGTATCATCTCTAACATGGCCACCTGTGCCACCTCTAACATGGCCGCATGCAACATCACTAACATGGCCGCTTGTACTATCATTAACATGTCCACTTGTGCCACCTCTAACATGGCCACTCATGTCACCTCTAACATAGTCACTAGTGTTACCTCTAACATGGCTGCTCATGCCACCTCTAACATGGCCGCTTGTGCCATCTCTAACATGGCCAATTGTGTCACCTCTAACATAGCCACCCATGCCACCTCTAACACAGAAGCTTGTGCCAACTGTAACATGGCCACTTTTGCCACCTTTAACATTGCTGTTTGTGTGACCTCTACATGGCCGCTCATGCCACCTCTAACATGGTTGCTAATGTCACCTCTAACATGGTTACTAATGTCACCTCTAACATGGCTGCTCATGTCACCTCTAACATGGCCGTTTGTGTCACCTCTAACAAGGCCGCTTGTGCCATCACTAACATGGCCTATTGTGTCACCTCTAACCTAGCCACCCATGCCACCTCCTACATGGCCACTTGTGCCACCTCTAACATGGCCACTTGTGCCACCTCTAACATGGCTGTTTGTGCCACCTCTACATGGCCGCTCATGCCACTTCTAACATGGTTGCTCATGTTACCTCTAACATGGCCATTTGTGTCACCTCAACAATGGCCGCTCATGTCACCTCTAACAAGGCTGCTCATGTCACCTCTAACAAGGCTGTTTATGTCACCTCTACATGATCGCTCATGCCACCTCCAAATGGTTGCTGGTGTCACCTCTAACATGTCCGCTCATGCCACCTCTAACATGGCCGTTTGTGCAATCTCTAACATGGTCAATTGTATCACCTCTAACATAGCCACCCATGCAACCTATAACATGGCCGATTGTGCCACCTCTAACATGGCCACTTTTGCCACCTCTAACATGGCTGCTCGTGTCACCTCTAACCTGACCGTTTATGCCACCTTTAACACGGTTGCTCATGTCACCTCTAACATGGCCACTCATGTCACCTCTAACCTGGCCGTTTGTGCCATATCTAACATGGCCAATTGTGTCACCTCTAACACAGCTACCCGTGCAACCTATAACATGGCCGATTGTGCCACCTCTAACATGGCCACTTTTGCCACCTCTAACATGGCTGTTCGTGTCACCTCTAACCTGACCGTTTATGCCACCTTTAACATAGTTGCTCATGTCACCTCTAACATGGCCACTCATGTCACCTCTAACCTGGCCGCTTGTGCCATATCTAACATGGCCAATTGTGTCACCTCTAACACAGCTACCCGTGCAACCTATAACATGGCCGATTGTGCCACCTCTAACATGGCCGCTTATGCCACCTCTAACATGGCTGCTCATATCACCTCTAACCTGGCCGTTTGTGTCACCTCTAATATGGCCACTCATGTTACTTTTAACATGGTCACTCATGCCACCTCTAACATGGCCGCTTGTGCCATCTCTAACATGGCCAATTGTGTCACCCTTAACATGCTCATGTCACCACTAACAGGGCTGTTTGTGTCACCTCTACATGGCCACTCATGCCACCGCTAACATGGGCGCTCATGCACCTCTAACATGACCGCTTGTGCCATCTCTAACATGGCCAATTGTGTCAACTCTAATATAGCCAACCGTGCCACCTCTAACATGGCCACTTGTGCCACCTCTAACATGGCCCTTTGTGCCACCGCTAACATGGCTGTTTCTGTCATCTGTACATGGCCACTCATGTCACCTCTAACATGGTTTCTCATGTCACCTCAAACAAGGCTGCCCATGTCACCTCTTACATGGCTGGCAGTGTATTTTATGTATTGATTTACATTAATATAGAACTTTTATCCAAAGTGCTTCACATGTCAGATTGTTTATGATAGTCTCCAGTATTAGTAGGGAATCAATTGCAAATCAGATTTACACAAGAGGATCCCTCCAACATGGCTGCCTGGGCCTTCTCTATCATGTAATGACCCTTATGATCCCTTGCGTTCCTGATACTCTCTCTTTCCAATGTCTCCTTTTCCGCTGCTCCCCCTTTCTACACTGTTTTTTCTTTAATATCCTCCTTCCCTGTCCCTCTTCTGTAGCCCCTCAATATCCTGCCCCATTGTCTAGCCCCTTCCATGTCCTGCCCCCTTCTGTAGCCCCATCCCCTGCCCCCTTCTCTTGTCCCCCTCTCTTAACATGCCCACTTTCCTACTCCCCTAATAATGTCCCACTCCCATCCCCCTTCTCCTGCTCCCTCTCCTCTCCTGTCCCTTCTCCTGCACCACTCTCTTTTCATCTCCCCTCTCATCTCCTGCTCCACTCTCTTCTCCTTCCCATTCATCTCTCTTGTTCCATTCTCCTGACCCCTCTCTTATCCTTGCCCACCTTTCTTCTCTTGCCCCCTCTTCTCCTTCCCACTCTCCTCTCCTGTTCCCTTCTCTTGCCCCCTCTCTTCTCCTGCCCCCCTCTCTCCCCCCTCTCCCACTGCTATTCATTCTAACATGGCCGTTCCATGCGCTCTCTGACTGCAGTCACCATGGAAACAACTTCTGCAACCACTTCATCCTCACTGAACGATTCTGGTCCTGAAGATGGTGTGTCAGTGTGTTTGATTATGTCAGTGTGTGTGTGTCAGTGTGGTTGTGCATTTGTTGGTGTGTGTTAGTTTGTGTGTCAGTGTGTTAGTTTGTGTATCAGCGTGTATGTCTCTGTGTGAGTGTGTGCCAGTGCTAGTGGTGCTAATGCAGTGTGTGTGTCTGTGTGTACGAGCACTAGTGCTAGCACAGTGTGTGTGTTACTGCGTGTGTGTGTCAGTGTGTGTGAAAGTATGTGTTTGTGTGTGTGCCAGTGTTAGTGGTGCTAGTGCAGTGTGTGTGTCTGTGTGTACGAGCACTAGTGCTAGCACAGTGTGTGTGTTACTGCGTGTGTGTGTCAGTGTGTGTGAAAGTATGTGTTTGTGTGTGTGCCAGTGTTAGTGGTGCTAGTGCAGTGTGTGTGTCTGTGTGTACGAGCACTAGTGCTAGCACAGTGTGTGTGTTACTGCGTGTGTGTGTCAGTGTGTGTGAAAGTATGTGTTTGTGTGTGTGCCAGTGTTAGTGGTGCTAGTGCAGTGTGTGTGTCTGTGTGTACGAGCACTAGTGCTAGCACAGTGTGTGTGTTACTGCGTGTGTGTGTCAGTGTGTGTGAAAGTATGTGTTTGTGTGTGTGCCAGTGTTAGTGGTGCTAGTGCAGTGTGTGTGTCTGTGTGTACGAGCACTAGTGCTAGCACAGTGTGTGTGTTACTGCGTGTGTGTGTCAGTGTGTGTGAAAGTATGTGTTTGTGTGTGTGCCAGTGTTAGTGGTGCTAGTGCAGTGTGTGTGTCTGTGTGTACGAGCACTAGTGCTAGCACAGTGTGTGTGTTACTGCGTGTGTGTGTCAGTGTGTGTGAAAGTATGTGTTTGTGTGTGTGCCAGTGTTAGTGGTGCTAGTGCAGTGTGTGTGTCTGTGTGTACGAGCACTAGTGCTAGCACAGTGTGTGTGTTACTGCGTGTGTGTGTCAGTGTGTGTGAAAGTATGTGTTTGTGTGTGTGCCAGTGTTAGTGGTGCTAGTGCCGTGTGTGTGACGGTGGTGCAAATGCAGTGTGTATGCCAGTGCTAGCGGTGCTAGTGCAGTGTGTGTGTGTCTGGGGGGTGGGCAGTGCTAAGTAGTGCAAATTATTGTGTTTGTGTGTGTGAGTGTGCATTCGCCGGTGCTAATGCAGTGTGTGCGAGAGTGAACATGTGCCGGTGCTAGTGGTGCCAGTGCAGTGCCAGTTTGTGTGTGTGTGTGTCACTGTGTGTGTCAGTGTTTGTATCTGTATGTGCGCGCCGGTGCTAGTGGTGCTAGTGCAGTGTGTGTGTGTGTCACTGTGTGTATCTGTGTGTGTACCGGTTCTAGAGGTGCTGGTGCAGTGCATCAGTGCACGCCAGTGCTAGTGATGCTAGTGCAGAGTGTGTGTCTGTGTGTGTGCGAGCGCTGGTGCTAGAACAGTGTGTGCGCTACTGCGTGTGTCAGTGTGTGTGCAAGTATTTGTTTGTGTGTGCGCGCCAGTGATAGGTGTGCTAGTGCCACGTGTGTGTGAGAGTGCACCGATGCTAGGCGTGCTAGTGCAGTGTGTTTGTGACGGTGATGCAAATGCAGTGTGTTCTGTGTGTGTGCCAGTGCTAGGGGTGCTAGTGCCAGTGCTAGTGGTGCAAAAACATTGTATGTGAGTGAGTGTGCATGCACCAGTGCTATCGGTGCTAGTGCAGTGTGTATGTGTGTGTGAGTGCGCATTCGCCGGTACTAATGGTGCTAGTGCAGTGTGTGTGCATGTGCCAGTGCTAGTGGTGACAGTGCAGTTTGTTTGTGTGTGCAAGTGTGCATGCCCCAGTGCTAGTGCAGTGTGTCGGAGAGTGAACATGTGTTGGTGCTAGTAATGCCAGTGCAGTGTCAGTTTGTGTGTGAGTGTCACAATGTGTGTGTCAGTGTGTACGCTGGTGCTAGTGCAGTGTGTGTGACACTGTGTGTGTGTGTTGGAGTGTGTATCTGTGTGTGTGGTGTGGGTGCAGTGTGTGTGTCACTGGGTGTGCGTCAGTGTGTGTGCGCTCCAGTGCTAATGTAGTGCTAGTGCAGTGTGTGCGCTCCAGTGCTAATGTAGTGCTAGTGCAGTGTGTGTCACTGTGTGTGCCAGTGCATGTGTGCACTGGTGCTAGTGGTGCTAGTGCAGTGTGTGACACTGTGTGAGCGCTCCAGTGTTAATGGTGCTAGTGCAGTGTGTGTCCATGCTCCAGTGCTAGTGGTAATAGTGCTGTGTGTTTCAGTGTGTGCTTGCTCCAGTGCTAGTGGTACTAGTGCAGTGTGTCAGTGTGTGTGTGCTCCGGTGCTAGTGGTACTAGTGCAGTGTGTCAGTGTGTGTGTGCTCCGGTGCTAGTGGTGCTAGTGCAGTGTGTGTCCATGTATGCATGCTCCGGTGCTAGTGGTGCTAGTGCAGTGTGTGTCAGTTTATGCGTGGTCCAGTGCTGGTGGTGCTAGTGCAGAGTGTCAGTGTGTGTGTGCTCCAGTGCTAGTGGTGCTAGTGCTGTGTGTCAGTGTATGTGTGCTCCGGTGCAAGTGGTGCTAGTGCAGTGTGTGTCAGTGTGTGTGTGCTCCAGTGCTAGTGGTGCTAGTGCAGTGTGTCAGTGTATGTGTGCTCCAGTGCTAGTGGTGCTAGTGCAGTGTGTCAGTGTATGTGTGCTCCAGTGCTAGTGGTGCTAGTGCAGTGTGTCAGTGTATGTGTGCTCCAGTGCTAGTGGTGCTAGTGCAGTGTGTGTCAGTGTGTGTGTGCTCCAGTGCTAGTGGTGCTAGTGCAGTGTGTCAGTGTATGTGTGCTCCAGTGCTAGTGGTGCTAGTGCAGTGTGTCAGTGTATGTGTGCTCCAGTGCTAGTGGTGCTAGTGCAGTGTGTCAGTGTATGTGTGCTCCAGTGCTAGTGGTGCTAGTGCAGTGTGTCAGTGTATGTGTGCTCCAGTGCTGGTGGTGCTAGTGCAGTGTGTCAGTGTATGTGTGCTCCGGTGCAAGTGGTGCTAGTGCAGTGTGTGTCAGTGTGTGTGTGCTCCAGTGCTAGTGGTGCTAGTGCAGTGTGTCAGTGTATGTGTGCTCCAGTGCTAGTGGTGCTAGTGCAGTGTGTCAGTGTATGTGTGCTCCAGTGCTAGTGGTGCTAGTGCAGTGTGTGTCAGTGTGTGTGTGCTCCGGTGCTAGGGGTGCTAGTGCAGTGTGTGTCAGTGTATGCGTGCTCCGGCGCTAGTGGTGCTAATGCTGTGTGTGTCAGTTTATGCGTGGTCCAGTGCTGGTGGTGCTAGTGCAGTGTGTGTCAGTGTGTGTGTGCTCCAGTGCTAGCGGTGCTAGGGCAGTGTGTCAGTGTGTGTGTGTGCTCCAGTGCTAGTGGTGCTAGTGCAGTGTGTGTCAGTGTGTGTGTGCTCCAGTGCTAGTGCAGTGTGTCAGTGTGTGTGTGTGCTCCGGTGCTAGTGGTGCTAGTGCAGTGTGTGTCAGTGTGTGTGTGCTCCAGTGCTAGCGGTGCTAGTGCAGTGTGTCAGTGTATGTGTGCTCCAGTGCTAGTGGTGCTAGTGCTGTGTGTCAGTGTATGTGTGCTCCGGTGCAAGTGGTGCTAGTGCAGTGTGTGTCAGTGTGTGTGTGCTCCAGTGCTAGTGGTGCTAGTGCAGTGTGTCAGTGTATGTGTGCTCCAGTGCTAGTGGTGCTAGTGCAGTGTGTCAGTGTATGTGTGCTCCAGTGCTAGTGGTGCTAGTGCAGTGTGTCAGTGTATGTGTGCTCCAGTGCTAGTGGTGCTAGTGCAGTGTGTGTCAGTGTGTGTGTGCTCCGGTGCTAGGGGTGCTAGTGCAGTGTGTGTCAGTGTATGCGTGCTCCGGCGCTAGTGGTGCTAATGCTGTGTGTGTCAGTTTATGCGTGGTCCAGTGCTGGTGGTGCTAGTGCAGTGTGTGTCAGTGTGTGTGTGCTCCAGTGCTAGCGGTGCTAGTGCAGTGTGTCAGTGTGTGTGTGTGCTCCAGTGCTAGTGGTGTTAGTGCAGTGTGTGTCAGTGTGTAAGTGCTCCAGTGCTAGTGGTACTAGTGCAGTGTGTGTCAGTGTGTGTGCTAGTGGTGCTAGCACATGGTACACACAAAGCCCATATTTCAGGCCAGAGGATTAATAATAAAATGATGAATCCAACTCCTAAGAGTAAATAAGAGCGTTGAGTGCAGCGCATCTCAATCTTTCACTATCCTAATGCAGTGTCAATTAGTAATGAAGTAACCAGTGCTCCTGAGAGACATCAACTGTGACGGCAGGTAACAAGTATCACACACACAGCCTGACTACAAGTAACAAGTATCACAAAGTGCATGACCACACACACAGCATGACTGTAAGTACTGAGTATCACTCTCTGAATGACTCCATATATCTCATGGTTCTCATTATCACTCTTTGATGCCTCCAGGTTGAAAATGTATATCATAACTGCATTAACTCTGTCAATGCTGGATTGTGTGTTTTATTGCTGTAACTCTGCGGATCCTCAAGATACACATAGGATACTCAAAGGATACTTTCTGACCCTGCATGATTTCATGTAAATTTGTAAAAAGCAGATCAGAACCAATAGGCCAACTTTACACAATGCTTAAGATTCGCACACAGCATCAACAGGTAGGTAATCATACAAAGACAGTAAAGCATTGGGGGAGGTAGAGAGGAGGTGAGAGGAAGAGTGAGTTGGGGTGGGTATGGACTGGAGTGCAAGGGAAGGTAAAGAAGGGGAACAAGGAGTATGAAGTGATGCCAAGTAAAACTGCCCGCTCTGATGTTGGTATGGTAAAGTATTTACACTCAGTTGAACCAGGCTGGTATGATAGTAGCCTAGGGTAGTCCTTCATGTGCCTGAAAGTCAGGTTCTACAATGGGACAGAAAGGACTCCATCCTATTTATTGTATCTGGGTGCAGATGAAAATTGTGCTTTGAGTAGTTGGCAGAGTTCCCAATCAGAGAGGATCTGATGAGTGTGAGTCAGTGCGGGGGGCAGCCAGAGCAGAGCTGGATGGGCTACTGTACATGGTTTGAGAAGAGAAGAGACTGCAAGGATAGACTTCAGCAAGTGCCGATCATCCATAAAAGAGCTGAGGGGAAGGATTACAGCCTAACACTTGTATGCCAAAGACATATTGATCATTAGTCCACATTGTACAAAGAGGAATCCATCCTATATCTTGTATCTGGTTGTAGTTGTTGTCAGAGTTGCCAATCAAAGAGGACCTACAGATGAACTATAGATGAACCACTGTACAGATGAACCACTAGGTTTAGCCAGCACCTCCATTAAAAGATAATCCCTATCCCTGTCCGGCCACATTAATATCAGAGCTGTTCCAGACAGATAACACTGAACCAAAGAGGCCAGGATGAACTAACAGAAACAAAAGAGTCAATATGGAGTCTACTAGAGCAGATCTGGAGTCTACTAGAGCAGAGCTGGAGGGGTCATCTTACATGGTCTGAGAAGAAAAAAGCTCCACCTCAATGGACTTCCAGGTATAGACTTTCACATGTGCTGATCGTTAATGAAAGCTCCTTTAATCATGAGAGCTGAGAGGAAGGATTACACTTGTATCCCAACCACATACTTTATTAGTGTACATTGTGCAGAATGTAAAAATAAAATCTTATTTTTGCCACTAGTAACATAGGAGACCCTTTCTAGATTGCAATATTGTCGTGGTGAATGGATTGTGTTTAATGAAGCTGTGGGCTATACAATGTAGGGTCACTCAGATGAGCAGTCAGACAACTTGGGGTTGAGTGATGAAGGAACTGTCAATCGACTACAGTATCTGCCAAGAAATCTAATGGATAAGCACGACATAGTGCAGTGTGCGTGCTCCTAGTGCAGTGTGCGTACTCCTAGTGCAGTGTGCGTGCTCCGGTGCACCACTAGCACCGGAGCACGCACACACTGCACTAGTACCACTAGCATCGGAGCAACAACATATGAGATAAATCAGATCTGTAACTGTAGTCCAAGGAGTGATGAATATTCAAATCCAGAACCTGCATCTTCCGGCAACCTGCTAATCAAAAGTGATGAAATCAAGAGATCTTGACCTGTGGTTAGTGCGGTGCTGACTTGTCTAGATAGGGCGAGTTAGAGTAACCCTAGTATGACTGGTCCACCTTCCCATCTCACTCCTTACAGTATCGAGTCTTGGATCCCCAAAGTACACTCCATCAGTATGTAATATGTACAACACACGTGTGAACAACCAGGCACTGCTTCAACAATGGCTCCCAACACAAGCATGTGCTCACTGAGCAAGGAATAACAACAGCTTTACTTGGGATCGCTAGACTAAAAATACATGTTTTGTAAGAGAATAAATAAAGTTATTGATATTCCATGAGTGCAGTTCCTTTTTAAGCTTTTCAGGTCATGCAATCAGAGACACCCTGGGGGGCCTAGTAGCACTTTGAAGTCTTGGCTTCGGGGAAATAAACAGTTATGTCTCCCTTAGATGTGGAAAAGCTATGTTTGGTAGATCTGGGAGTTCTATCACAAGTTTAATTTGGCCAACAGTAGGGGCCTGATTCAATTGCAAGCCCGCAACTCTGTTCAGTGATTTCTCCTGAACAGTAAGGGTGTTTGTGTACTTGTGCATTGATTAGTGGCAGCTGAGAGGGGTGTGGTTTTGCCTGTGTGAAGCTATACCAGTGTGTGGCTTTTGTGGTCTGTTTGCCTGTGTTCTGGGATTTCTCATAAACAGTAAAGTGAGTTTGTGTACTTGTGCAGTAATTTTGTGGGCAGGTGAGTAGTAAGAACCTAATAGAAACAGGGGTATGAGTGAACTTGTGACCTTGCGAACACTTCTAGTATAAGTGCAGTTCTAGTATAAGTGTAGGAGTTTAAATAAAAGGATTGAGTTCAAAGAAAAGGGGAGCAAATTGTAGTGCTTTATACAATTTTGTTCCCCCCACTGTAATTAGTAATTATTAGTCAGTCCAGTGACAACCTCACTCAGTGTACATCCTGCCACATGTATACACTACTGGAACAGATGAACCAGGGTCCATATATCTGTTAGAGGTGTGAGCATGTTGCCTGTCTTGAAGCTCAAGGAAGTTGTTGCTCAATGAGCACAGTTTAGCTAGGCCTAACATGGAGGGTGGAGCTGGGGATAGTGAGGATGTCCAGGGAGGTAGCTAGGTTACAGATCCAAGGGGAAGCAGGGGAAACAGTATGGGATGGCAGACCAGTTCTGAGTTACCACACACCAACAGATTTGCCAGACTAAGTGAAATCCCTCTAACAGCCAGGAGAACAGTTCTACTGGAGGAGAGGGAGGGCAGCAGAATCAGCAGAGCAAGACAAAGGTTTTGGTGGTAGGGGACTCCATTATTAGGAAGGTAGACAAGGTGTTTTGTCACCCAGATACCAGGAATCGAACAGTTTGCTGTCTCCTGGGTTCTCGGGTTTGCATGTTGTGGATAGGGTGGATAAATTATTGGGAGGGTCTGGAAATGAACCGGCAGTCTTGGTACATACTGGTACCAAATTTATGGAAGATGGAGAGTCCGAAGGAATAATTTTATAGAACTAGGTAATAAGCTGAAGGCAAAGACCTCCAAGGTAGTATTTTCCAAGATGCTACCAGTGCCACGTGCTAGTCCAGAGAGACAGAAGGAGCTTAGGGAGGTTGATGGGTGGCTAAAAAAATGGTGCATTAAAGAAGGGTTTGGGTTTTTAGAGCACTGGGCTGACTTCTCACTTGGGTACAATCTCTATAGCAGCGATGGATTGCACCTTAATGAAGAGGGAGATGGTGTGCTAGGGGATAGAATGGTAGAAAAGCTGGAGTTTTTAAACTAGTTGGTGGGGGGAGCGACTAGATAGAAGTAATGGGGTAGAAAGTGTAGAGAGGGAAAGAAACAAATTAACTAGTCAAGGGGGAGGAGATAGGGGAGGGTTAAAATAGTCAATAGGGAGGTATTGTTAAGTAACTCAAGTACAGTGGCAGACACTCCAGAACTACAGACTCATAACATAAGGTGTATGTTCGCTAATGCCAGAAGCTTGCCAGGAAAAATGGGAGAGTTAGAATTATTAGCAGTTAATGAGAAATAGGCATTACCGAAATAGGCATTACCGAAACATGGTGGGATGAATCTCATTACTGGACTGTTAATCTGAATGGTTATAACCTTTTTAGGAAAGATAGGGGCAATGGTAAAAGAGCAGGAGGGATTTGTCTGTATGTTAAGCCTGAATTTAAGCCTATAGTCAGAGAAGATATTTATGCTAGAACAAGCGGTAATGTTCAATTTTTTTTTTAATATATTAATGGGAAGAAGGCCAGGAAAGAAGCTATAGGAACATGACAATGTGACACCGGCCGTCCGATAACTTGTGACCAGGAAAAGGCAGATGAGCTAAATAGGTTATTTTCTTCGGTATACACAAGGGAGGTACCAGTGGTTGGGACACTGCAACATAATGGGGCTACACTACCTTCACTAAAGAATTGGTTAAGGCAGTAAGAAATCCCAAAGAGGTCGGAAAAAATAAATGTTAATAAAGCCCCAGGTCCTAATGGAATACATCAAAGGGTACTGAGGGAACTGGGCTCTCTAATAGCCAAACCAATATATTTAATTTCTTAAGATTCAATCAACACAGGGTCTCTACCAGATGACTGGAGAAAAGCAGAGAAAAG
The DNA here is from genome assembly GCA_027410445.1 of Discoglossus pictus. Classification (NCBI taxonomy): domain Eukaryota; kingdom Metazoa; phylum Chordata; class Amphibia; order Anura; family Alytidae; genus Discoglossus; species Discoglossus pictus. The sequence goes on from CM050169.1 coordinate 238,191,427, forward strand.
CCTATTTAGGAAGGGAGCAAGAACAAATCCATGGAATTATAGACCTGTAAGTCTCACTTCTGTAGTGGGAAAGCTTTTAGAAGGGTAAATAAGGAATAGTATACAGAACATGTCTATTTAATCAAGATTATAGACAACATGGATTTATGGGGGATAGGTCATGTCAAACAAACCTAATTAGTTTCTATGAAGAGGTTAGTAGGAACTTGGATCAAGGCAACTCAGTGGATGTAGTCTTTTTGGATTTTGCAAAGGCTTTTAAACCAGTGCCACATGAGAGACTATTGAGCGAACTAAGTGATACAGGAATTGCAGTAAATATCTGCTCATGGATTGATAGCTGGCTAAAAGACAGGAAGCTAAGGGGTTGTTGTAAATGGAACATACCCAAATTGGACTAATGTGGTAAGTGGGGTTCCTTAGGACTCAGTATTAGTTCCTTTCCTTTTTAACATATTTATTAATGACTTAGAAGTAGGATTGGAAAGTATTGTCTCCATTTTTGCTGATGACACTAAGTTGTACAAGGTAATTAAATCAGATAATGATGTACTTTCCCTCCAAAGGGATTTGCATAAATTAGAGGAATGGGCATCTAAGTGGCAGATGAAATTTAATACGAATAAATGTAAAGTTATGCATCTGGGAAGGAAAAGTAGCCATGCAATTTACAACCTTAATGAAGCAAATCTAGGGGTATCAGATATTGAAAGGGATTTGGGAGTACTTGTGGAGAACCGCCTAGGTAAAAGTGCTCAATGCCAAGCAGCAGCTTCAAAGGCAAGTAAAATATTAGCATGTATTAAGAAGCGTATAGAAGCCAGGGAAGCAAATATAATTCTGCCACTATACAAATCCCTAGTACGCCCTCATTTGGAATATGGAGTACAATTTGGGGCACCACTTCATAAAAAGGACATTTTAGAGCTGGAAAAAGTACAGAGAAGGACAACAAAATTAATAAAGGGAATGGAGGGGCTAAGTTATGAAGAAAGACTAACCAAATTAAATATATTTTCTCTGGAAAAAAAGGCATCAAAGAGGAGATATGATTACCTTATATAAATATATCTAGGGTCAACACAAGGCTTTGTAAAGTGAGCTTTTTATTCCAAGAGGTTTTCAATTGACAAGAGGACATCCTTTGAGATTAGAAGTAAAAAGATTTCACCTTAAAGAAAGAAAAGGGTTCTTCAAGGTGGTTAATCTGTGGAATTCTCTACCAAAGGAGGTGATGACAGCGGATTTGATAGATAACTTTATGGAGGCTGTAAGTTACGGGTTTAACCATCACAATTTTTTCAAGGCTGTAACTCGTAACCCGTTTGGAGCCCGCAAAAAGATGCAAATTGAATAGATAATTAACTTGCAACCTCATTTACGGTCTACAGTAACATGTGAAAGCTAAATTTAATCGGGCTCTAGGTTCATACTCATTAGCAGTCCTGTTGTTTTAGACCCTGCAGTTAATGGGAGCATTGACTGCCATAAGCTTGGTGAAGGAGAGACCGGATACTAGGAAAATAAGAATTAAATTGATAAGACGCCAAACCATGATGCATAGAGAAGGTACATTTGCTGACTGGGCGAAACCGCTCCCTTTAATGTCTGTATAGTAAAGCGATAGTAAATAGATTACACTGGTAGTAAATAGATAGTAAAGCAATTACATTTATAGTAAAGAGATTATTTTCAGCTTCTTAGATGTATATTTAAAGTTTAGTGTTAATTCTTATCAGTCCTATTGTGATGTCACAGTGCCTCCATGATGTCACAGAGTCTCCATGATGTCACAGGGCCTCCATGATGTCACAAAGATTCAGTGATGTCACAGAGCTGTCACAGAGCCTCCATAATTCCAAAGAGCCACTGTGATGTCACACAGATACCATGAAGTCACTGGGAGCATAGTTACATAAAAAACACTATGAATGCAAAGTGTATATTACAGGTAGTGGACCAGGGTCATGTCTGATGACCACTCAGTTTAGTCCCTTTGTGTACTTCTGTAATGTTTGGTCACTCTAGGTAGGATGGTAATATCTAGTCACGCTTTATGCTAAGGTAATGACTGATCACTCTGGTTAGCAATGTAATGTCTGGTCACTTAGGGTTCAAAAGGCATTGTCTGGTTACTCTGCTTCCCTAGGTGATGACTGGTCACTTTGGGTCCCTAGGTGCTTGCTGGTTTCTCTTGGTCCTTAGGTGATGACTGGTCACTCTGCATCCCTAGGTGATGACTGGTCAGTTCCTAGGTGATGACTGGTCACTATGGGTCCTTAGGTGATGACTGGTCACTCTGCATCCCTAGGTGATGACTGGTCAATTCCTAGGTGATGACTGGTCACTCTGGGTCCCTAGATGCGGACCAATTACTTTGGGTCTCTAGATGATGACTGGTCACTGTGCATCCCTAGATGATGACTGGTCACTCTGGGTCTCTAGGTGATGTCTGGTCACTCTGCAGAATGTGACTTTTTCGAACATATTCAGCTGTAATGGTGGTGCCGTTGAGTCCCTTTTGTCGAACTCTCAGTCTCCTGGTGTTCGTTGTTACTTTACTATATAATTATATGGAGAGCGGAACACAGATATTTTGTGTTATAAGAAAGAATCGGCACTTCTTATCATTTAATAGACGTCCGAGGACCACTCGGTTCAGCCAGCACCTCCATTAAAAGATAAGCTCTACCCCTGGCCGCCACATTAATATCCGAGCTGCTCCGGACAGATAACACTGAACAAAAGAGGCCAGGATGAACTAAAACACCAAAGAGTTGAAGAAGATACTTTCTCTTTCACACAGAGATATATTTATCAATTAGTAACAAATCAGCGTAGAAACTATGATGAAGATGCAGAATCCGTAAGACACACCTAGAACATTGGGAGACTAATTAGCACCAACCAGATTTTCCAAGACCATTTTAACCATATAACCATACGTACTGATGAAACTCCAAGACTCCAAACTGGCTTGAAACGCCCAAAAAAAAACCACCCCTCTACCCAAAAATATTTGTATCAAATATATAACACAATAACCTCAAAAGTCCTTAGTAGACCTTCTTAAAAGGTCCACTGAAGTGCCGAGCTATACAACTTCTTCAGTAGAGCGGCAAGATTGTATTAAGCTAAAAAGTGGTGTTAAAAAGTATTTTAAAGAAATATATATTTATATAGTCCCATATCTATATACATTGTATACAATAATTCAATATTTGGGAATTTACACATGATATCCCAAATGTTTTATTATAACCATTCAAGGTTTGTAAAGGAGAATTTCCTCGACCAAATTTGTGCCACATAAAGCAGCTGGCAGGCGACATATGGCCCACGCCGCCTAGGTGGACAGCTGGCCATACGGTTTCTTTTGTTATATATTTGTTATTTATTTATCTGATAATGGATTACTAATACAATCAACATGTGAAAGGGAAACAATTAATGTAGCTTTTAAATATTTAATTTCAAGTTTAGTTCTAGTGAATTCTAGTTTGACTTCTGCAGATCTGCTCACCCCTTGTAATGTGGGTTGGAGAGGATCTGCCTAGGAGGCTGCTCAGTTCCCTGCAGTGGCTATTGTAGGCGAACCTACATCGGTCAGAAAATAATTACAACAACAATAATGGCTGTAGGGAAGCGGATATGCTGCATGCTAATAAATTACTAAATAACAAATCCCAGTGGTAACATACGGGTGTGAGAGCTGGACCATAAAGAAGATCGAGGCTGGAGAATTGACGCCTTTGAATTGTGGTGTTGGAGAAAACTGCTTAGAGTTCGTTGGACTGCAAGAAGATCCAATCAATCATATAGTATAGGAAATCAATACTATAGGAAATTAAGCAAACTGTTAACTGGAAGGTATGATCATGAGGCTGAAGCTCAAATATTTTGTCCATATCATGAGAAGATGTTATGAGTTTGTGTGGAAGCTAAGTAGTATTACAGTGTGTATGTTATGAGAATGGAGGGCCTGGAGGCCACCCCAGCCTGCTGTGGTTGGGAGGAGGGCCCTTTGACCTGGCAGGACCGGTATGGAAGGAGGTGGCTAGCTGGGGGAGGTGGAGCCGTTATAGGCTGTTTGGCGCCAAAAGTTATCAGTAGTCCCCCAGCTAGACATGAGGGAAGATACCCACCCATCCTGTTTAAAGTTGATATGTTTGTAATTATAAAAAAAAGGAAATGGATAAAATGATGGATGTACATTGTCAAGTTTAAAGATTGTCTTGTTTGGTGGAGCACTTGTGATTGTTATATTGTTTAAGTGTACATTATATGTTAACAAATTATGTTTATGTTGTTGTCACAGCGGCGAGTCGTTGGGGGAGTCGCCGGGATAGTGGTAAAACGGGTAAGATCCTACACTATGGTGGTACAGATGTTACAACACGGTAGGCCCTGGATGAGGCTTCAGGGCGTAGGGCCTACTGTCTCTGGCCAGGCTCTTCCCCTCACATGGTTATGTTTATTTATTAATGGTTATGGTTATTATGTCTACTTGTGATTACCAATAAACGCTGAGGCCAGTCTTCCTCCCAATAAGTAGTCTGTGTCTAATCAATAAATTGAGCCTATGAAGTAGTTTGGGTCTAATGGTCATATGTGAGAGGTAATTGTGTTTAACCCATATCCGTACATACCAACTGGGCCTTGCTTAGGTCATGTGTAGAAGCTCTGTAGTATTACAGTGTGTATGCTATGAGTATGTGTGGAAGGTTTATAGTATAACAGTCTGTAGGCTGCGAGCATACATGGAATGTCTGTAGTATAACAGCCTGTGTACCAACATATTTACTTAGTAAGAAATGGAATTCCCTAAACCAAACAACATCTAAAACAAAATGGATTAAGTTGAGCCGGGGCGCTGTGTGTAATTGCACTGGTGACCTTTTCTCGTTAACTCATTTAATCCCAGGAGACTTTGCTTTAGCAGGATCTGCACATGGGCTGTGATTACAATGTTGGCCTTTTATAGATTTTCATGACTCTAACACTAATAAGGCATGGAGGGCTGAGCCACCGTCAGATAATTTGTTCCCATTTGGGCTCCTGGAGTTGATTTTATGTTGATGCAAATCGTAACGCTCTCTCACGAGACAGAAACCCAAGAATGAGACGTTACTGCAGCTACTTCTGGAATTGTCTGTACACTAGTGACACTGAGGCCACAAACTGCAGACCCTCCATATATAGTGATAATATAGTCACACAGTGATATTACACAGAGCAAGTTCTGTATACTATATATATATATAATGTTATCTTAGTGTTTATCTATTTGTGTATATAAAGATATCACACAGTACTGACACTGCATATCTGGCCAATATGTGATTATTTAGTTATATAGTGACATCACGCAGTGACATCACACCTGTCAAATTCCTGAGACAATATATTATCATACTATGACATTACCACATAGTGCAGAGTCTGTAAATCTTGTCAGTGTGGGATAATATGTTAGGATAGTTATATCAAACAGGGCAGAGTTTGTATATCTGGTCTGTATTGTTATATCAAACCATGAGGGGTCCGTATATCTGGTCAGTATAGTGATATAACACAGTGCAGGGTCTGTATATCTGGTCAGTATAGTAATATAACACAGTGCAGGGTCAGAGGTGCTCATCAAAGAACGAACCAACCTTAATAGGATAGTTCTATGGACATGATAACCCACTCTGAGAGCAACCTCTTTTAGTCACTTGTGCCCTTCAGAGGGAGAAATATCCTGAAGTTTATCAGTCTGGTCTCACTCAAAAGAATAACCCAGCCCCGAAATACCAGGCAATTCTACCCTGAGCAGGAGAAACAGCAAACCCCAGACGCGTTTCAGCCTTTATGGGCCTCATCAGTGAGGTGCAGCTGAACTCCCTAAGGCACAGTGAGCAAGGGGTCCACGTCTGGAGTCCCCTATCACGCTTAGTGAGACTAAACCCCAAGGGTAATTTAAGTAGTAATATAACAGAGTGCAGGGTCTGTATATGTGGTCAGTATAGTAATAATACACAGTGCAGGGCCTGTATATCTGGTCAGTATAGTAATAATACACAGTGCAGGGCCTGTATATCTGGTCAGTATAGTAATAATACACAGTGCAGGGCCTGTATATCTGGTCAGTATAGTAATAATACACAGTGCAGGGTCTGTATATCTAGTCAGTATAGTAATAATACACAGTGCAGGGTCTGTATATCTAGTCAGTATAGTAATAATACACAGTGCAGGGCCTGTATATCTAGTCAGTATAGTAATAATACACAGTGCAAGGTCTTTATATCTGGTCAGTATAGTAATAATAGACAGTGCATGGCATGTATATCTGGTCAGTATAGTAATAATACACAGTGCAGGGCCTGTATATCTAGTCAGTATAGTAATAATACACAGTGCAGGATCTGTATATCTAGTCAGTATAGTAATAATACACAGTGCAGGGTCTGTATATCTAGTCAGTATAGTAATAATACACAGTACAGGGTCTGTATATGTGGTCAGTATAGTAATAATACACAGTGCAGGGCCTGTATATCTAGTCAGTATAGTAATAATACACAGTGCAGGGTCTTTATATCTGGTCAGTATAGTAATAATAGACAGTGCATGGCATGTATATCTGGTCAGTATAGTAATAATACACAGTGCAGGGCCTGTATATCTAGTCAGTATAGTAATAATACACAGTGCATGGTCTGTATATCTAGTCAGCATAGTAATAATACACAGTGCAGGGTCTGTATATCTAGTCAGTATAGTAATAATACACATTGCAGGGTCTGTATATCTAGTCAGTATAGTAATAATACACAGTACAGGGTCTGTATATCTAGTCAGTATAGTAATAATACACAGTGCAGGACCTGTATATCTGGTCAGTATAGTAATAATACACAGTGCAGGGTCTGTATATCTAGTCAGTATAGTAATAATACACAGTGCAGGGCCTGTATATCTAGTCATCACATATATAGTTGTGAGCGTACGAGTTGTTGCTAACGCTGCGGGCTCGCGCAGCGAGCCGAGGCCCTCGCGAAGCGAGGGCACTGCCCGAGGGTCTCAGTTGCTGGCATGGAGCGCCGAAGGCGCTCCATGCCAGCAACTGAGGACCCTCGCGAAGCGAGGGCCTCAGTTGCTGGCATGGAGCGCCGTAGGCGCTCCATGCCAGCACCTGAGGACCTCGCAAAGCGAGGGCCGCAGTTGCTGGCATGGAGCGCCGAAGGCGCTCCTTGCCAGCAACTGCGACCCTCGCAAACTTCACGTCGCAACCCAAACAGTACGACACACACATTACGACACTCGCAAACAACATACGACACACGTTCACACACATTACGGACTCGCAACACTCGGACGCAACTCGCGAACATTAGAAAATGTCAAACACAATACATACACACACCACATACATAAAAAACTTACCTACACCAAGAGGGAGCACCCAGCACCTCAAAAATACAACTTACACCTCGATTTTACTTCAAATAAAACAGTTTAGACACTAAAAAAAAAACGAAGCGAGAGAAAAAATGGCCGCCGAACAAAACGAAAACGAGGCTACAGCACTCTAAACTCGCAAAACACCACAAGAAACTCGCAAAACACCACAAAACACCTACGGATATTCCGATACAAACGTATAACACACATTACTCGCCATTTCTCGCCAATGCGGAAGTACACGACTACGCTAACGGTTTGGTCTCGCGCACGCACAGTGTTACACTGCACACATTCAGCACGCTTACACAGCAGATCCACACCACTAATGCTGCAGCAACATCAAAACACATTCACAGCTCTTCCACACAATGCTTTAAAATAGGTAAAGTATATTCATTTATTAATGTATTATATATTTCATTATTACACACTAAACAGCATTAGCTACCTTACAATTTCATTGCCGTCATTTTTTGACGGGCAATTCGCTAGTTATAGTAATAATACACAGTGCAGGGCCTGTATATCTGGTCAGTATAGTAATAATACACAGTACAGGGCCTGTATATCTAGTCAGAATAGTAATAATACACAGTACAGGGTCTGTATATCTGGTCAGTATAGTAATAATACAAAGTGCAGGGTCTGTATATCTGGTCAGTATAGTAATAATATACAGTGCAGGGTCTGTATATCTAGTCAGTATAGTAATAATACACAGTGCAGGGCCTGTATATCTAGTCAGTATAGTAATAATACACAGTGCAGGGCCTGTATATCTGGTCAGTATAGTAATAATACTCAGTGCAGGGCCTGTATATCTAGGCAGTATAGTAATAATACACAGTGCAGGGCCTGTATATCTAGTCAGTATAGTAATAATACACAGTGCAGGGCCTGTATATCTAGTCAGTATAGTAATAATACACAGTGCAGGGTCTGTATATCTGGTCAGTATAGTAATAATACACAGTGCAGGGCCTGTATATCTGGTCAGTATAGTAATAATATACAGTGCAGGGTCTGTATATCTAGTCAGTATAGTAATAATACACAGTGCAGGGCCTGTATATCTAGTCAGTATAGTAATAATACACAGTGCAGGGCCTGTATATCTGGTCAGTATAGTAATAATACACAGTGCAGGGCCTGTATATCTGGTCAGTATAGTAATAATACACAGTGCAGGGCCTGTATATCTGGTCAGTATAGTAATAATACACAGTGCAGGGTCTGTATATCTAGTCAGTATAGTAATAATACACAGTGCAGGGCCTGTATATCTAGTCAGTATAGTAATAATACACAGTACATGGTCTGTATATCTGGTCAGTATAGTAATAATACACAGTGCAGGGCATGTATATCTGGTCAGTATAGTAATAATACACAGTGCAGGGCCTGTATATCTGGTCAGTATAGTAATAATACACAGTGCAGGGTCTGTATATCTGGTCAGTATAGTAATAATACACAGTGCAGGGTCTGTATATCTGGTCAGTATAGTAATAATACACAGTGCAGGGCCTGTATATCTAGTCAGTATAGTAATAATACACAGTGCAGGGTCTGTATATCTAGTCAGTATAGTAATAATACACAGTACAAGGTCTGTATATCTAGTCAGTATAGTAATAATACACAGTGCAGGGTCTGTATATCTAGTCAGTATAGTAATAATACACAGTGCAGGGCCTGTATATCTTGTCATTATAGTAATAATACTCAGTGCAGGGCCGGTATATCTAGTCAGTATAGTAATAATACACAGTGCAGGGCCTGTATATCTGGTCAGTATAGTAATAATACACAGTGCAGGGCCTGTATATCTAGTCAGTATAGTAATAATACACAGTGCAGGGCCTCTATATCTGGTCAGTATAGTAATAATACTCAGTGCAGGGCCTGTATATCTAGTCAGTATAGTAATAATACACAGTGCAGGGCCTGTATATCTAGTCAGTATAGTAATAATACACAGTACAGGGTCTGTATATCTGGTCAGTATAGTAATAATACTCAGTGCAGGGCCTGTATATCTAGTCAGTATAGTAATAATACACAGTACAGGGTCTGTATATCTGGTCAGTATAGTAATAATACACAGTGCAGGGCCTGTATATCTAGTCAGTATAGTAATAATACACAGTGCAGGGTCTGTATATCTGGTCAGTATAGTAATAATACACAGTGCACGGTCTGTATATCTAGTCAGTATAGTAATAATACACAGTGCAGGGTCTGTATATCTAGTCAGTATAGTAATAATACTCAGTGCAGGGCCGGTATATCTAGTCAGTATAGTAATAATACACAGTGCAGGGCCTGTATATCTGGTCAGTATAGTAATAATACACAGTGCAGGGCCTGTATATCTAGTCAGTATAGTAATAATACACAGTGCAGGGTCTGTATATCTAGTCAGTATAGTAATAATACACAGTACAAGGTCTGTATATCTAGTCAGTATAGTAATAATACACAGTGCAGGGTCTGTATATCTAGTCAGTATAGTAATAATACTCAGTGCAGGGCCTGTATATCTAGTCAGCATAGTAATAATACACAGTGCAGGGCCTGTATATCTAGTCAATATAGTAATAATACACAGTACAGGGTCTGTATATCTGGTCAGTATAGTAATAATACACAGTGCAGGGTCTGTATATCTAGTCAGTATAGTAATAATACTCAGTGCAGGGCCTGTATATCTAGTCAGTATAGTAATAATACACAGTGCAGGGTCTGTATATCTGGTCAGTATAGTAATAATACACAGTGCAGGGTCTGTATATCTGGTCAGTAAAGTAATAATACACAGTGCAGGGCCTGTATATCTAGTCAGTATAGTAATAATACACAGTGCAGGGCCTGTATATCTGGTCAGTATAGTAATAATACACAGTGCAGGGTCTGTATATCTAGTCAGTATAGTAATAATACACAGTGCAGGGTCTGTATATCTAGTCAGTATAGTAATAATACACAGTACAGGGCCTGTATATCTGGTCAGTATAGTAATAATACACAGTGCAGGGCCTGTATATCTGGTCAGTATAGTAATAATACACAGCGCAGGGCCTGTATATCTGGTCAGTATAGTAATAATACACAGTGCAGGGCCTGTATATCTGGTCAGTATAGTAATAATACACAGCGCAGGGCCTGTATATCTGGTCAGTATAGTAATAATACACAGTACAGGGTCTGTATATATAGTCAGTATAGTAATAATACACAGTGCAGGGTCTGTATATCTGGTCAGTATAGTAATAATACACAGTACAGGGCCTGTATATCTAGTCAGTATAGTAATAATACACAGTACATGGTCTGTATATCTGGTCAGTATAGTAATAATACACAGTACATGGTTTGTATATCTGGTCAGTATAGTAATAATACACAGTACAGGGTCTGTATATCTAGTCAGTATAGTAATAATACACAGTGTAGGGCCTGTATATCTGGTCAGTATAGTAATAATAAACAGTACAGGGCCTGTATATCTAGTCAGTATAGTAATAATACACAGTACATGGTCTGTATATCTGGTCAGTATAGTAATAATACACAGTACAGGGCCTGTATATCTAGTCAGTATAGTAATAATACACAGTACATGGTCTGTATATCTGGTCAGTATAGTAATAATACACAGTGCATGGTCTGTATATCTAGTCAGTATAGTAATAATACACAGTACAGGGCCTGTATATCTAGTCAGTATAGTAATAATACACAGTACATGGTCTGTATATCTGGTCAGTATAGTAATAATACACAGTGCATGGTCTGTATATCTGGTCAGTATAGTAATAATACACAGTGCAGGGTCTGTATATCTGGTCAGTATAGTAATAATACACAGTGCAGGGCATGTATATCTGGTCAGTATAGTAATAATACACAGTACATGGTCTGTATATCTGGTCAGTATAGTAATAATACACAGTGCATGGTCTGTATATCTGGTCAGTATAGTAATAATACACAGTGCAGGGTCTGTATATCTGGTCAGTATAGTAATAATACACAGTGCAGGGCCTGTATATCTGGTCAGTATAGTAATAATACACAGTGCACGGTCTGTATATCTAGTCAGTATAGTAATAATACTCAGTGCAGGGCCTGTATATCTGGTCAGTATAGTAATAATACACAGTGCAGGGCCTGTATATCTGGTCAGTATAGTAATAATACACAGCGCAGGGCCTGTATATCTGGTCAGTATAGTAATAATACAAAGTACAGGGTCTGTATATCTGGTCAGTATAGTAATAATACACAGTACAGGGTCTGTATATCTAGTCAGTATAGTAATAATACACAGCGCAGGGCCTGTATATCTGGTCAGTATAGTAATAATACAAAGTACAGGGTCTGTATATCTGGTCAGTATAGTAATAATACACAGTACAGGGCCTGTATATCTAGTCAGTATAGTAATAATACACAGTACATGGTCTATATATCTGGTCAGTATAGTAATAATACACAGTACATGGTTTGTATATCTGGTCAGTATAGTAATAATACACAGTGCAGGGCCTGTATATCTGGTCAGTATAGTAATAATACACAGTACAGGGTCTGTATATCTAGTCAGTATAGTAATAATACACAGTGTAGGGCCTGTATATCTGGTCAGTATAGTAATAATAAACAGTACAGGGCCTGTATATCTAGTCAGTATAGTAATAATACACAGTACATGGTCTGTATATCTGGTCAGTATAGTAATAATACACAGTACAGGGCCTGTATATCTAGTCAGTATAGTAATAATACACAGTACATGGTCTGTATATCTGGTCAGTATAGTAATAATACACAGTGCATGGTCTGTATATCTAGTCAGTATAGTAATAATACACAGTACAGGGCCTGTATATCTAGTCAGTATAGTAATAATACACAGTACATGGTCTGTATATCTGGTCAGTATAGTAATAATACACAGTGCATGGTCTGTATATCTGGTCAGTATAGTAATAATACACAGTGCAGGGTCTGTATATCTGGTCAGTATAGTAATAATACACAGTGCAGGGCATGTATATCTGGTCAGTATAGTAATAATACACAGTACATGGTCTGTATATCTGGTCAGTATAGTAATAATACACAGTGCATGGTCTGTATATCTGGTCAGTATAGTAATAATACACAGTGCAGGGTCTGTATATCTGGTCAGTATAGTAATAATACACAGTGCAGGGCCTGTATATCTGGTCAGTATAGTAATAATACACAGTGCACGGTCTGTATATCTAGTCAGTATAGTAATAATACTCAGTGCAGGGCCTGTATATCTGGTCAGTATAGTAATAATACACAGTGCAGGGCCTGTATATCTGGTCAGTATAGTAATAATACACAGCGCAGGGCCTGTATATCTGGTCAGTATAGTAATAATACAAAGTACAGGGTCTGTATATCTGGTCAGTATAGTAATAATACACAGTACAGGGTCTGTATATCTAGTCAGTATAGTAATAATACACAGCGCAGGGCCTGTATATCTGGTCAGTATAGTAATAATACAAAGTACAGGGTCTGTATATCTGGTCAGTATAGTAATAATACACAGTACAGGGCCTGTATATCTAGTCAGTATAGTAATAATACACAGTACATGGTCTATATATCTGGTCAGTATAGTAATAATACACAGTACATGGTTTGTATATCTGGTCAGTATAGTAATAATACACAGTGCAGGGCCTGCATATCTGGTCAGTATAGTAATAATACACAGTGCAGGGTCTGTATATCTAGTCAGTATAGTAATAATACACAGTACAGGGCCTGTATATCTAGTCAGTATAGTAATAATACACAGTGCAGGGCCTGTATATCTAGTCAGTATAGTAATAATACACATTGCACGGTTTGTATATCTAGTCAGTATAGTAATAATACACAGTGCACGGTCTGTATATCTAGTCAGTATAGTAATAATACACAGTGCAGGGTCTGGATATCTAGTCAGTATAGTAATAATACACAGTGCACGGTCTGGATATCTGGTCAGTATAGTAATAATACACAGTGCAGGGTCTGTATATCTAGTCAGTATAGTAATAATACACAGTGCAGGGTCTGTATATCTGGTCAGTATAGTAATAATACACAGTGCACGGTCTGTATATCTAGTCAGTATAGTAATAATACACAGTGCAGGGTCTGTATATCTGGTCAGTATAGTAATAATACACAGTACAGGGTCTGTATATCTGGTCAGTATAGTAATAACACACAGTGCAGGGTCTGTATATCTGGTCAGTATAGTAATAATACACAGTGCAGGGTCTGTATATCTAGTCAGTATAGTAATAATACACAGTGCACGGTCTGTATATGTGGTCAGTATAGTAATAATACACAGTGCAGGGTCTGTATATCTGGTCAGTATAGTAATAATACACAGTGCAGGGCCTGTATATCTAGTCAGTATAGTAATAATACACAGTACAGGGTCTGTATATCTAGTCAGTATAGTAATAATACACAGTACAGGGTCTGTATATCTGGTCAGTATAGTAATAATACACAGTGCAGGGTCTGTATATGTGGTCAGTATAGTAATATTACACAGTGCAGGGTCTGTATATCTGGTCAGTATAGTAATAATACACAGTACAGGGTCTGTATATCTGGTCAGTATAGTAATAATACACAGTGCAGGGTCTGTATATCTAGTCAGTATAGTAATAATACACAGTGCAGGGTCTGTATATCTAGTCAGTATAGTAATAATACACAGTGCAGGGTCTGTATATCTAGTCAGTATAGTAATAATACACAGTGCAGGGTCTGTATATCTAGTCAGTATAGTAATAATACACAGTGCAGGGTCTATATATCTGGTCAGTATAGTAATAATACACAGTGCAGGGTCTGTATATCTAGTCAGTATAGTAATAATACACAGTGCAGGGTCTGTATATCTGGTCAGTATAGTAATAATACACAGTGCAGGGCCTGTATATCTGGTCAGTATAGTAATAATACACAGTGCAGGGTCTGTATATCTAGTCAGTATAGTAATAATACACAGTGCAGGGTCTGTATATGTGGTCAGTATAGTAATAATACACAGTGCAGGGCCTGTATATCTGGTCAGTATAGTAATAATACACAGTGCAGGGTCTGTATATGTGGTCAGTATAGTAATAATACACAGTGCAGGGCCTGTATATCTGGTCAGTATAGTAATAATACACAGTGCAGGGCCTGTATATCTAGTCAGTATAGTAATAATACACAGTGCAGGGTCTGTATATCTGGTCAGTATAGTAATAATACACAGTGCAGGGTCTGTATATGTGGTCAGTATAGTAATAATACACAGTACAGGGTCTGTATATCTGCTCAGTATAGTAATAACACACAGTGCAGGATCTGTATATCTAGTCAGTATAGTAATAATACACAGTGCAGGGTCTGTATATCTAGTCAGTATAGTAATAAGACACAGTGCAGGGTCTGTATATCTAGTCAGTATAGTAATAATACACAGTGCAGGGCCTGTATATCTAGTCAGTATAGTAATAATACACAGTGCAGGGTCTGTATATCTAGTCAGTATAGTAATAATACACAGTGCACGGTCTGTATATCTGGTCAGTATAGTAATAATACACAGTGCAGGGTCTGTATATCTAGTCAGTATAGTAATAATACACAGTGCAGGGTCTGTATATCTGGTCAGTATAGTAATAATACACAGTGCACGGTCTGTATATCTAGTCAGTATAGTAATAATACACAGTGCAGGGTCTGTATATCTGGTCAGTATAGTAATAATACACAGTACACGGTCTGTATATCTGGTCAGTATAGTAATAATACTCAGTACAGGGTCTGTATATCTGGTCAGTATAGTAATAACACACAGTGCAGGGTCTGTATATCTGGTCAGTATAGTAATAATACACAGTGCAGGGTCTGTATATGTAGTCAGTATAGTAATAATACACAGTGCAGGCCCTGTATATCTAGTCAGTATAGTAATAATACACAGTGCAGGGTCTGTATATGTAGTCAGTATAGTAATAATACACAGTGCAGGGTCTGTATATCTGGTCAGTATAGTAATAATACACAGTGCAGGGTCTGTATATCTAGTCAGTATAGTAATAATACACAGTGCACGGTCTGTATATGTGGTCAGTATAGTAATAATACACAGTGCAGGGTCTGTATATCTGGTCAGTATAGTAATAATACACAGTGCAGGGCCTGTATATCTAGTCAGTATAGTAATAATACACAGTACAGGGTCTGTATATCTAGTCAGTATAGTAATAATACACAGTACAGGGTCTGTATATCTGGTCAGTATAGTAATAATACACAGTGCAGGGTCTGTATATGTGGTCAGTATAGTAATAATACACAGTGCAGGGTCTGTATATCTGGTCAGTATAGTAATAATACACAGTACAGGGTCTGTATATCTGGTCAGTATAGTAATAATACACAGTGCAGGGTCTGTATATCTAGTCAGTATAGTAATAATACACAGTACAGGGCCTGTATATCTAGTCAGTATAGTAATAATACACAGTGCAGGGCCTGCATATCTAGTCAGTATAGTAATAATACACAGTGCAGGGCCTGTATATCTGGTCAGTATAGTAATAATACACAGTGCAGGGCCTGTATATCTAGTCAGTATAGTAATAATACACAGTGCAGGGCCTGTATATCTGGTCAGTATAGTAATAATACACAGTGCAGGGCCTGTAAATCTGGTCAGTATAGTAATAATACACAGTGCAGGGTCTATATATCTGGTCAGTATAGTAATAATAGACAGTACAGGGACTGTATATCTAGTCAGTATAGTAATAATACACAGTGCAGGGTCTGTATATGTGGTCAGTATAGTAATAATACACAGTGCAGGGCCTGTATATCTGGTCAGTATAGTAATAATACACAGTGCAGGGTCTGTATATGTGGTCAGTATAGTAATAATACACAGTGCAGGGCCTGTATATCTGGTCAGTATAGTAATAATACACAGTGCAGGGCCTGTATATCTGGTCAGTATAGTAATAATACACAGTGCAGGGTCTGTATATCTGGTCAGTATAGTAATAATACACAGTGCAGGGTCTGTATATGTGGTCAGTATAGTAATAATACACAGTGCAGGGCCTGTATATCTAGTCAGTATAGTAATAATACACAGTGCAGGGTCTGTATATCTAGTCAGTATAGAAATAATACTCAGTGCAGGGTCTGTATATCTGGTCAGTATAGTAATAATACACAGTGCAGGGCCTGTATATCTGGACAGTATAGTAATAATACACAGTGCAGGGCCTGTATATCTGGTCAGTATAGTAATAATACACAGTGCAGGGTCTGTATATCTGGTCAGTATAGTAATAATACACAGTGCAGGGTCTGTATATCTAGTCAGTATAGTAATAATACACAGTGCAGGGTCTGTATATCTGGTCAGTATAGTAATAATACACAGTGCAGGGCCTGTATATCTAGTCAGTATAGTAATAATACACAGTGCAGGACCTGTATATCTAGTCAGTATAGTAATAATACACAGTGCAGGGTCTGTATATCTAGTCAGTATAGTAATAATACACAGTGCAGGGCCTGTATATCTAGTCAGTATAGTAATAATACACAGTGCAGGGTTTGTATATCTGGTCAGTATAGTAATAATACACAGTGCAGGGTCTGTATATCTAGTCAGTATAGTAATAATAATACAGTGCAGGGCCTGTATATCTGGTCAGTATAGTAATAATACACAGTGCAGGGTCTGTATATCTGGTCAGTATAGTAATAATACTCAGTGCAGGGCCTGTATATCTGGTCAGTATAGTAATAATACACAGTGCAGGGTCTGTATATCTTGGTCAGTATAGTAATAATACACAGTGCTGGGCCTGTATATCTGGTCAGTATAGTAATAATACACAGTGCAGGGTCTGTATATCTGGTCAGTATAGTAATAATACACAGTGCATGGTCTGTATATCTGGTCAGTATAGTAATAATACACAGTGCAGGGCCTGTATATCTGGTCAGTATAGTAATAATACACAGTGCAGGGCCTGTATATCTAGTCAGTATAGTAATAATACACAGTGCAGGGCCTGTATATCTAGTCAGTATAGTAATAATACACAGTGCACGGTCTGTATATCTAGTCAGTATAGTAATAATACACAGTGCATGGTCTGTATATCTGGTCAGTATAGTAATAATACACAGTGCAGGGCCTGTATATCTAGTCAGTATAGTAATAATACACAGTACAGGGCCTGTGTATCTGGTCAGTATAGTAATAATACACAGTGCACGGTCTGTATATCTAGTCAGTATAGTAATAATACACAGTGCAGGGTCTGTATATCTTGGTCAGTATAGTAATAATACACAGTGCAGGGCCTGTATATCTTGGTCAGTATAGTAATAATACACAGTGCAGGGTCTGTATATCTGGTCAGTATACTAATAATACACAGTGCAGGGTCTGTATATCTGGTCAGTATAGTAATAATACTCAGTGCAGGGCCTGTATATCTGGTCAGTATAGTAATAATACACAGTGCACGGCCTGTATATCTAGTCATTATAGTAATAATACACAGTGCAGGGCCTGTATATCTGGTCAGTATAGTAATAATACACAGTGCAGGGCCTGTATATCTAGTCAGTATAGTAATAATACACAGTGCAGGGTCTGTATATATGGTCAGTATAGTAATAATACACAGTGCAGGGTCTGTATATCTGGTCAGTATAGTAATAATACACAGTGCTGGGCCGGTATATCTGGTCAGTATAGTAATAATACACAGTGCAGGGTCTGTATATCTGGTCAGTATAGTAATAATACACAGTGCAGGGCCTGTATATCTAGTCAGTATAGTAATAATACACAGTGCAGGGCCTGTATATCTGGTCAGTATAGTAATAATACACAGTGCAGGGCCTGTATATCTAGTCAGTATAGTAATAATACACAGTACAGGGCCTGTATATCTGGTCAGTATAGTAATAATACACAGTGCAGGGCCTGTATATCTAGTCAGTATAGTAATAATACACAGTACAGGGTCTGTATATCTGGTCAGTATAGTAATAATACACAGTGCAGGACCTGTATATCCAGTCAGTATAGTAATAATACACAGTACAGGGCCTGTATATCTGGTCAGTATAGTAATAATACACAGTGCAGGGCCTGTATATCTAGTCAGTATAGTAATAATACACAGTACAGGGCCTGTATATCTGGTCAGTATAGTAATAATACACAGTGCAGGGCCTGTATATCTAGTCAGTATAGTAATAATACACAGTGCAGGGTCTTTATATCTGGTCAGTATAGTAATAATAGACAGTGCATGGCATGTATATCTGGTCAGTATAGTAATAATACACAGTGCAGGGCCTGTATATCTAGTCAGTATAGTAATAATACACAGTGCATGGTCTGTATATCTAGTCAGCATAGTAATAATACACAGTGCAGGGTCTGTATATCTAGTCAGTATAGTAATAATACACATTGCAGGGTCTGTATATCTAGTCAGTATAGTAATAATACACAGTGAAGGGTCTGTATATCTGGTCAGTATAGTAATAATACACAGTGCAGGGTCTGTATATCTGGTCAGTATAGTAATAATACACAGTGCAGGGTCTGTATATGTGGTCAGTATAGTAATAATACACAGTGCAGGGTCTTTTCTATCTAGTTAGTATAGTATTAATACACAGTGCAGGGCCTGTATATCTAGTCAGTATAGTAATATTACACAGTGCAGGGTCTGTATATCTGGTCAGTATAGTAATAATACACAGTGCAGGGTCTTTTCTATCTAGTTAGTATAGTAATAATACACAGTGCAGGGTCTGTATATCTGGTCAGTATAGTAATAATACACAGTGCAGGGCCTGTATATCTAGTCAGTATAGTAATATTACACAGTGCAGGGTCTGTATATCTGGTCAGTATAGTAATAATACACAGTGCAGGGTCTTTTCTATCTAGTTAGTATAGTAATAATACACAGTGCAGGGTCTGTATATCTGGTCAGTATAGTAATAATACACAGTGCAGGGCCTGTATATCTAGTCAGTATAGTAATAATACACAGTGCAGGGTCTGTATATCTGATCAGTATAGTAATAATACACAGTGCAGGGCCTGTATATCTGGTCAGTATAGTAATAATACACAGTGCAGGGTCTGTATATCTAGTCAGTATAGTAATAATACACAATGCAGGGCCTGTATATCTGGTCAGTATAGTAATAATACACAGTGCAGGGTCTGTATATCTAGTCAGTATAGTAATAATACACAGTGCATGGTCTGTATATCTAGTCAGTATAGTAATAATACACAGTGCAGGGTCTGTATATCTAGTCAGTATAGTAATAATACACAGTGCAGGGTCTGTATATCTAGTCAGTATAGTAATAATACACAGTGCAGGGTCTGTATATCTAGTCAGTATAGTAATAATACACAGTGCAGGGTCTGTATATCTGGTCAGTATAGTAATAATACACAGTGCAGGGCCTGTATATCTAGTCAGTATAGTAATAATACACAGTGCAGGGTCTGTAAATCTAGTCAGTATAGTATTAATACACAGTGCACAGTCTGTATATCTAGTCAGTATAGTAATAATACACAGTGCAGGGTCTGTATATCTAGTCAGTATAGTAATAATACACAGTGCACGGTCTGTATATCTAGTCAGTATAGTAATAATACACAGTGCAGGGTCTGTATATCTAGTCAGTATAGTAATAATAGACAGTACAGGGCCTGTATATCTAGTCAGTATAGTAATAATACACAGTGCAGGGTCTGTATATCTGGTCAGTATAGTAATAATACACAGTGCAGGGTCTGTATATCTGGTCAGTATAGTAATAATACACAGTGCAGGGTCTGTATATCTGGTCAGTATAGTAATAATACACAGTGCAGGGTCTGTATATCTGGTCAGTATAGTAATAATACACAGTACAGGGTCTGTATATCTGGTCAGTATAGTAATAATACACAGTACAGGGCCTGTATATCTGGTCAGTATAGTAATAATACACAGTACACGGTCTGTATATCTGGTCAGTATAGTAATAATACACAGTGCAGGGTCTGTATATCTGGTCAGTATAGTAATAATACACAGTGCAGGGTCTGTATATCTAGTCAGTATAGTAATAATACACAGTGCAGGGCCTGTATATCTAGTCAGTATAGTAATAATACAAAGTGCAGGGCCTGTATATCTAGTCAGTATAGTAATAATACACAGTACACGGTCTGTATATCTGGTCAGTATAGTAATAATACACAGTGCAGGGCCTGTATATCTGGTCAGTATAGTAATAATACACAGTGCAGGGCCTGTATATCTGGTCAGTATAGTAATAATACACAGTGCAGGGTCTGTATATCTAGTCAGTATAGTAATAATACACAGTGCAGGGCCTATATATCTAGTCAGTATAGTAATAATACAAAGTGCAGGACCTGTATATCTAGTCAGTATAGTAATAATACACAGTACAGGGTCTGTATATCTGGTCAGTATAGTAATAATACACAGTACAGGGTCTGTATATCTGGTCAGTATAGTAATAATACACAGTGCAGGGTCTGTATATCTGGTCAGTATAGTAATAATACACAGTGCAGGGTCTGTATATCTGGTCAGTATAGTAATAATACACAGTACAGGGTCTGTATATCTAGTCAGTATAGTAATAATACACAGTGCAGGGTCTGTATATCTAGTCAGTATAGTAATAATACACAGTGCAGGGCCTGTATATCTGGTCAGTATAGTAATAATACTCAGTGCAGGGTCTGCATATCTAGTCAGTATAGTAATAATACACAGTGCATGGTCTGTATATCTAGTCAGTATAGTAATAATACACAGTGCAGGGTCTGTATATCTAGTCAGTATAGTAATAATACAAAGTGCAGGACCTGTATATCTAGTCAGTATAGTAATAATACACAGTACAGGGTCTGTATATCTAGTCAGTATAGTAATAATACACAGTACAGGGTCTGTATATCTGGTCAGTATAGTAATAATACACAGTGCAGGGTCTGTATATCTGGTCAGTATAGTAATAATACACAGTGCAGGGCCTGTATATCTAGTCAGTATAGTAATAATACACAGTGCAGGGTCTGTATATCTAGTCAGTATAGTAATAATACACAGTGCACGGTCTGTATATCTAGTCAGTATAGTAATAATACACAGTGCAGGGTCTGTATATCTAGTCAGTATAGTAATAATACACAGTGCAGGGCCTCTATATCTGGTCAGTATAGTAATATAACACAGTACAGGGCCTGTATATCTAGTCAGTATAGTAATAATACTCAGTGCAGGGCCTGTATATCTAGTCAGTATAGTAATAATACACAGTACAGGGTCTGTATATCTAGTCAGTATAGTAATAATACACAGTGCAGGGTCTGTATATCTAGTCAGTATAGTAATAATACTCAGTGCAGGGCCTGTATATCTAGTCAGTATAGTAATAATACACAGTGCAGGGTCTGTATATCTAGTCAGTATAGTAATAATACTCAGTGCAGGGCCTGTATATCTAGTCAGTATAGTAATAATACTCAGTGCAGGGTCTGTATATCTGGTCAGTATAGTAATAATACACAGTGCAGGGTCTGTATATCTAGTCAGTATAGTAATAATACACATTGCAGGGTCTGTATATCTAGTCAGTATAGTAATAATACTCAGTGCAGGGCCTGTATATCTAGTCAGTATAGTAATAATACTCAGTGCAGGGTCTGTATATCTGGTCAGTATAGTAATAATACACAGTACAGGGCCTGTATATCTAGTCAGTATAGTAATAATACACAGTGCAGGGTCTGTATATCTAGTCAGTATAGTAATAATACTCAGTGCAGGGCCTGTATATCTAGTCAGTATAGTAATAATACTCAGTGCAGGGTCTGTATATCTAGTCAGTATAGTAATAATACACAGTGCAGGGTCTGTATATCTAGTCAGTATAGTAATAATACTCAGTGCAGGGCCTGTATATCTAGTCAGTATAGTAATAATACACAGTGCAGGGTCTGTATATCTAGTCAGTATAGTAATAATACTCAGTGCAGGGCCTGTATATCTAGTCAGTATAGTAATAATACTCAGTGCAGGGTCTGTATATCTGGTCAGTATAGTAATAATACACATTGCAGGGTCTGTATATCTAGTCAGTATAGTAATAATACTCAGTGCAGGGCCTGTATATCTAGTCAGTATAGTAATAATACACAGTGCAGGGCCTGCATATCTAGTCAGTATAGTAATAATACTCAGTGCAGGGTCTGTATATCTGGTCAGTATAGTAATAATACACAGTGCAGGGTCTGTATATCTAGTCAGTATAGTAATAATACTCAGTGCAGGGCCTGTATATCTAGTCAGTATAGTAATAATACTCAGTGCAGGGTCTGTATATCTGGTCAGTATAGTAATAATACACAGTGCAGGGTCTGTATATCTGGTCAGTATAGTAATAATACACAGTGCAGGGCCTGTATATCTGGTCAGTATAGTAATAATACACAGTGCAGGGTCTGTATATCTAGTCAGCGTGTGACAATACGTTACCATGGTTATATGGCACTGTGCAGAGCTTTTCTAGGACACTATCTTATAATTAGTGTTATCACAGGTTTACTTATATTTTCAGATGTGTGATACTGTATTAACATACAGTGACTTTATTAGACAGTGCAGAGCCAATTCAGTATATCGGCTCCATATGTGATAATATATTTATATGTAGCTGCATCATAAGGTGAAGGGTCTTTATATCTGGTCAGTATAGTTGTATCACCTAGTACAGTGTTACCCACAGCAAGGGGGGGGGGGCACCCAGGACCTCGGAAACTGAAGTTACACCTCAATTTAAGTCGAAATACAAGAGTTTAGACACCCGAAAATCCCCTAAGCAAGAGAAAAAATGGCCGCAGAAAAAAACGAAAACGAGGCCACAGGACCCTAAAGACGGAAAACATCACCAAACACATACGTA
Source organism: Discoglossus pictus (assembly GCA_027410445.1). Taxonomy (NCBI): domain Eukaryota; kingdom Metazoa; phylum Chordata; class Amphibia; order Anura; family Alytidae; genus Discoglossus; species Discoglossus pictus. The sequence goes on from CM050169.1 coordinate 238,214,986, forward strand.
TTTTCCAAAAAAGAGGGTCGCAAAATCAGCCACAGCTGCGTACCACACATTAGGCGCCATTTTACAACACTAACTTACACAATCCGGAAGTACACAGCTACCCTAACGGATTTTCCTCGCGCACGCACACTATTTACACTACAAACTGCACACATTGCTGACACTTACACAGCAGCTCCACAGCCCTGAAAACACACATTGTATGCTGCAGCAACATCAAAATAGATTGCCAGCTCTTCTGCACAATGCTTCCTGCAGATATTACTTCAAAATAGGTAAAGTATATTCCTGTATTATTTTATTAATGATTTCATTAGCATTAGCAAAAAAAACAATGCTCATAGCACACAAACAACCAACAGCCTTCGGCGCTCATTGCGAGCCATGCGATGAGCGCCGATGTCGCTCAGCGCGAGGCTCGCAATGAGCTCCGAAGCATCTCGGAACACCAACAAAATTAATCTCTGAACCAAATACCATTACCTGCCTTACAATCTTATTGCCGTCATTTTTTGACGGGCAAGTCGCTAATAGTAATGCAACACAGTGCAGGGCCTGTATATCTTGTCACTATAGTATATCACACCATTCTAAACCTGTATATCTGGTAAGTATAGTTATTTTACACCATGCAGAACCTGTATATCTGATTAGCATAGTAATATAACACAGTGCAGGGCCTGCATATCTGGTCAATATAGAATGTCACACCATGCTGAACCTATTTATCTGGTCAGTATAGTTATATCACACCATGCAGAGCCTGCATAGCCAGTCAGTATAGTTATATCACACCAGAGCCTGTATATCTGGTCAGCATTGTGATATAACACAGTGCAGGGCCTGTATATCTTGTAAATATAGTATATCACACCATGCTGAATCTGTATATCTGGTCACTATTGTATATCACACCATGTAGGGCCTGTATATCTGATCAGCATAGTAATATAACACAGTGCAGGGCCTGTATATCTTGTAAATATAGTATATCACACCATGCTGAACCTGTATATCTTGTCAGTATAGTTATATCACACCATGCAGAGCCTGTATATATGATCGGCATAGTAATATAACACATTGCATGGTCTGTATATCTGGTCAGTATAGTTATATCACACCATGCTGAATCTGTATATCTGGTAGGCATAGTTATATCACACCATGCTGAATCTGTATATCTGGTCAGTATAGTTATATTACACCATGCAGATCCTGTATATCTGATCAGCATAGTAATATAACACAGTGCAGGGCCTATATAATCTGGTCACTATTGTATATCACACCATGCTGAACCTGTATATCTGGTCAGTATAGTTATATCACACCATGCTAAGCCTGTATATCTGGTCACTATTGTATATCACACCATGCTGAACCTGTATATCTGATCAGTATAGTTATATTACACCATGCTGAACCTGTATATCTGATCAGTATAGTTATATTACACCATGCTGAACCTGTATATCTGGTCAGTATAGTTATATTACACCATGCTGAACCTGTATATCTGATCAGTATAGTTATATTACACCATGCTGAACCTGTATATCTGATCAGTATAGTTATATTACACCATGCTGAACCTGTATATCTGGTCAGTATAGTTATATTACACCATGCTGAACCTGTATATCTGATCAGTATAGTTATATTACACCATGCTGAACCTGTATATCTGATCAGTATAGTTATATTACACCATGCTGAACCTGTATATCTGGTCAGTATAGTTATATCACACCATGCTGAATCTGTATATCTGGTCAGTATAGTTATATCACACCATGCTGGGCCTGTATATCTGGTCAATATAGTAAATCACACCATGCTGAATCTGTATATCTGGTTAGTATAGTTATATCACACCATGCAGAGCCTGTATATCTGATCAGCATAGTAATATAACACAATGCAGGGCCTATATATCTGGTCAATACAGTATATCACACCATGCTGAATCTGTATATCTGGTCAGTATAGTTATATTACACCATGCAGATCCTGTATATCTGGTCAGTATAGTTATATTACACCATGCTGAACCTGTATATCTGGTCACTATTGTATATCACACCATGCTGGGCCTGTATATCGGGTCACTATTGTATATCACACATTGCTGGGCCTGTATATCTGGTGACTATTGTATATCACACCATGCTGGGCCTGTATATCTGGTCAGTATAGTTATATCACACCATGCTGGGCCTGTATATCTGGTCACTATTGTATATCACACCATGCTGGGCCTGTATTTCTGGTCACTATTGTATATCACACCATGCTGGGCCTGTATATCTGGTCAGTATAGTTATATCACACCATGCTGGGCCTGTATTTCTGGTCACTATTGTATATCACACCATGCTGGGCCTGTATATCTGGTCAGTATAGTTATATCACACCATGCTGGGCCTGTATTTCTGGTCACTATTGTATATCACACCATGCTGGGCCTGTATTTCTGGTCACTATTGTATATCACACCATGCTGGGCCTGTATATCTGGTCAGTATAGTTATATCACACCATGCTGGGCCTGTATTTCTGGTCACTATTGTATATCACACCATGCTGGGCCTGTATTTCTGGTCACTATTGTATATCACACCATGCTGGGCCTGTATTTCTGGTCACTATTGTATATCACACCATGCAGAGCCTGTATATCTGATCAGCATAGTAATATAACACATTGCATAGCCTGTATTTCTGGTCACTATTGTATATCACACCATGCTGAGTCTGTATATCTGGTCAGTATAGTTATATCACACCATGCTGGGCCTGTATATCTGGTCAGTATAGTTATATCACACCATGCTGGGCCTGTATATCTGGTCAGTATAGTTATATCACACCATGCTGGGCCTGCATTTCTGGTCACTATTGTATATCACACCATGCTGGGCCTCTATATCTGGTCAGTATAGTTATATCACACCATGCTGGGCCTGTATTTCTGGTCACTATTGTATATCACACCATGCTGGGCCTGTATTTCTGGTCACTATTGTATATCACACCATGCTGGGCCTGTATTTCTGGTCACTATTGTATATCACACCATGCAGAGCCTGTATATCTGATCAGCATAGTAATATAACACATTGCATGGCCTGTATTTCTGGTCACTATTGTATATCACACCATGCTGAATCTGTATATCTGGTCACTATTGTATATCACACCATGCTGGGCCTGTATATCTGGTCACTATTGTATATCACACCATGCTGGGCCTGTATATCTGGTCACTATTGTATATCATACCATGCTGAATCTGTATATCTGGTCCGTATGTGATGATATATTTAAATAATGAAGGGACAGTAGTACATGTACGCTGTGACATTATGACACACTTGGATGTGATGGGTGTATAGGGGGCCTCATAGTGTCCTCTGTTCTCTATGTCACTGCTCATTGAGTATTCGGTACCAGTCGTGTTCCCAATCTGCACTGGGGTCACTGAGAGCCCACTCTGTGTGTGATGTGACTGCACAGGGCCGGCCATTCTGTGGGACTGCAGAGCTTTTGTCCAGCCGGTAATTGGGAGGAAATTAATCAGAATAGGACTGTTGTGTTGCCTGGGATAGTATGAAGGGTGAGATCAGCCGGGCACTCCTCCTCTGCTGACACTGGCATTGTGTATGAGGGGGCAGGTGAATGGTATGGCTACCATATATGGGCAGCACCATGGCTTCCACATACAGCTGGCACAATGGCCATCACAGAAGACCAGGACTATAGATACAACCATAACCAGCACTATAGTCACTAAATGGTAGCACTATGGCTAGGATCACCATGGCCAGAACTGTGGCTACCGATTGTGGCTAGCACCATAACTAGTATAGATGGTTAGCACCACAGTTTGCCAATAACCCCATATTGCCTGCACAATGGTCAGCCCTTAGTAATCTAGACCTGTAAGATTTGGCACCTGGGCTATGAGAGTGGCTCCCAGTGATGTGCCTCATGTATTATTACACTTCTGTGTGTTGTTATGGGGATGCCATACTGCAGATATATTCACCAGAGACTCGCAGCAATATTCAGCAGTGTTTGTACTTACAGGCTCAGGTTAACCTACAGACCCAAACATGCCCAAAATACAAGAAATCTGAGCAGTGCATCAATTCATATCAATGTAACATCTGGAGATGTGTACCTGCACAATATGAGACATCCACATCTGTACTATATGAGACATCTTATAAGATGAGAGACATCCGGATCTGTACTATATAAGACATCTTATTACAATATGAGACATCCACATCTGTACTATATGAGACATCTTATCTCAATATGAGACATCCACATCTGTACTATATGAGACATCTTATCTCAAGGTGAGAGACATCCACATCTGTACTATATGAGACACCTTATCACAATATGAGACATCCACATCTGTACTATATGAGACATCTTATCTCAATATGAGACATCCACATCTGTACTATATGAGACATCTTATCTCAAGGTGAGAGACATTTACATCTGTACTATATGAGACACCTTATCACAATATGAGAGCCATCCGGATCTGTACTATATGAGACATCTTATTACAAGATGAGAGACATCCACATCTGTACTATATGTGACATCTTATCACAATATGAGAGACATCCAGATCTGTACTATATGAGACATCTTATCACAAGATGAGGGACATCCAGATCTGTATTATATGGGACATCTAGGAAATTGTACCTGCCCAACATGAGGGACATCCGGATCTGTACTATATGTGACATCTTATCACAATATGAGAGACATCCAGATCTGTACTATATGAGACATCTAGGGATTTGTACCTGCCCAACATGAGAGATATCCAGATCTGTACTATGTGAGACATTTTATCACAATATGATATACATCTGGATCTGTACTATAAGAGACATCTTATCACCAGACGAGAGACATCCTAATCTGTTATGGGACATCTAGGATTTTGTACCTACCAAATAAGAGCCATCCATATCTGTACTATATGAGGCATCCTACACCCTGCACAATATCAGAGACATCCTCATCTGTACAACCTGAGACATCTTGTCACAATATGAGAGACATCCTAATATGTATAATCTGAGACATCCTATCACAATATGAGAGACATCCTCATCTGTACAACCTGAGACATCACAATACGAGAGACAACCTCAATCCCTGCACATCTTCACCTCCTGTCTCAGAACTGGGCAAGTGTCAGCTCTTGGGCTGAGCAGGTTCTGTCAGGTGTTATCTCCAGATCATGGCTCTCATACAAACATCATGTGACAGGTCCAATTCCCAGGTGTCTTGTAACACAGCAAACAATCTCCAAGATGTATGTTATAAGATGACATGAAAAGCCACTTACAGTCCAAGGGTAGCTCTGCGTCCTCTGCAATCCGTCCCTGGCTTTGTTCACAAGATGAGAGAAGAGAGAAGACTGCAGTCCAGGGATCTTGGGGTAGGAGATGGAGAATCACAGGCTGCAGCACAGATGGAGAATCACAGATGAGGCTATCACAGGCAGCAGAGGGGCAACCACAGAGGGGGCAATCACAGGCTGCAGAGGGGCAATCACATACTGCAGCACAGATGGGGCAATCCCTAGAGGGGCAACCACAAAGGGGGCAATCACAGGCTGCAGAGGGGAAATCACAAAGGGGGCAATCACAGGCTGCAGCACCTTGTGTCCTGTCTTCTCCTAGTTACTGATCACCCTCAGACACAAAGAAAGCAGCTCTGACTCTCCTTATTTAGCGCCAGGGTTTGTGTCACACAGCACTGGAGGTGCAAGGAGCAGAGCAAGGAGTAAACCAAGGAGCAAACCAAGGAGCAGAGCAAGGAGCTGGCAGAGCACACGAGCAGCGTCCGTCCTCTGCCTGGTGATGCTGCAGACAATTTGTAAAGCTGGGATGGACATGCACAGCATACTAATACATCAGGAGCCAGTGAGGAATTAATGTGAGAGGCAGAGGAGGGAGAACAGGAAGGGAGAGAGAAAGGAGGAGGAGGGGGCTGGCATGTAGGGGGAAGAGAGAGGAGGGGTACAGGGGGAGCAGAAGGAGGAGAGACAGAGGGAGAACAGGGGAGAGCAACACAGAGGAGAGAGAGAGGGAGAACAGGGGAGAGCAAGAAGGAGGAGAGAGAGAGAGAGGGAGAACAGGGGAGAGCAAGAAGGAGGAGAGGGAGAACAGGGGAGAGCAAGAAGGACGAGAGGGAGAACAGGGGAGAGCAACTAAGAGGAGAGAGAGAGGGAGAACAGGGGAGAGCAAGGAGGAGAGAGAGAGAGGGAGAACAGGGGAGAGCAAGGAGGAGGAGAGGGAGAACAGGGGAGAGCAAGAAGGACGAGAGGGAGAACAGGGGAGAGCAACTAAGAGGAGAGAGAGAGGGAGAACAGGGGAGAGCAAGGAGGAGAGAGAGAGAGGGAGAACAGGGGAGAGCAAGGAGGAGGAGAGGGAGAACAGGGGAGAGCAAGGAGGAGGAGAGGGAGAACAGGGGAGAGCAAGAAGGACGAGAGGGAGAACAGGGGAGAGCAAGAAGGACGAGAGGGAGAACAGGGGAGAGCAACTAAGAGGAGAGAGAGAGGGAGAACAGGGGAGAGCAAGGAGGAGGAGAGAGAGAGGGAGAACAGGGGAGAGCAAGGAGGAGGAGAGAGAGGGAGAACAGGGGAGAGCAAGAAGGAGGAGAGGGAGAACAGGGGAGAGCAAGAAGGACGAGAGGGAGAACAGGGGAGAGCAACTAAGAGGAAAGAGAGAGGGAGAACAGGGGAGAGCGAGGAGGAGAGAGAGAGAGGGAGAACAGGGGAGAGCAAGGAGGAGGAGAGAGAGAGGGAGAACAGGGGAGAGCAAGAAGGAGGAGAGGGAGAACAGGGGAGGGCAACTAAGAGGAGAGAGAGAGGGATTAGGGGGGCAAGAAGAAGGAGAGAGGGGGGTGCAGGGGAGAGCAAGAAGGAAGAGAGAGAGTACGGGGAGAGCAAGAAGGAGGAGATAGAGGGAGTGCAGGTGAGAGCAAGAAGGAGGAGAGGGAGAACACGGGAGAGCAACTAAGAGGAGAGAGAGGGATAACAGAGGGGGCAAGAAGGAGGAGAGAGAGGGGTGCAGGGGAGAGCAAGAAGGAGGAGAGGGAGAGTGCAGGGGAGAACAAGAAGGAGGAGGGAGAGGGAGTACAGGGGAGAGCAAGAAGGAGGAGAGAGAGGCAGTACAGGGTAGAGCAATACGGACGAGAGGGAGAACAAGGGAGACCAACTAAGAGGAGAGAGAGGGATAAGGGGGGGCAAGAAGGAGGAGAGAGAGAGAGAGTGCAGGGGAGAACAAGAAGGAGGAGAGAGAGGGAGTGCAGGGGAGAGCAAGAATGAGGAGAGAGAGATGGAGTACAAGGGAGAGCAAGAAGGAGGAGAGAGAGATGGAGTACAAGGGAGAGCAAGAAGCAGGAGAGAGAGATGGAGTACAAGGAGGGGTAAGAGGAGTGCAGGGGAAGCAGAAGGAGGAGAAAGAGAGGGAGAACAAGAGAGAGCAACAAGGAGGAGAGAGAGGGAGAACGGGAGAGCAAGAAGGAGGAAAGGGAGAACAGGGGAGAGCAACAAGGAAGAGAGGGAGAGCAGGGGAGAACAAGAAGGAAAGAGAGACAAGGAGGCGAAAGAGGAGTGCAGGGGGAGCATAAGGAGGAGAGAGAGAGAGGGAGAACTGGGGAGAGCAACAAGGAGGAGAAAGAGAGGGAGTATAGGAGAGAGCAAGGAGGATAGAGAGAGGGAGTACAAGGAGAGCAACAAGGAGGGCAAAGAGGAGTGCAGGGGGAGCAGAAGGAGGAGAGAGAGAGGTAGAACAGGGGGAACAGAAGAAGGAGAGAGAGATTAGGGGTGCAGGGGAGAACAAGAAGGAGGAGAGAGAGAGGTAGAACAGGGGGAACAGAAGAAGGAGGAGAGATTAGGGGTGCAGGGGAGAACAAGAAGGAGGAGAGAGAAGGAGTGCAGGGGGGAGAAAAAAGGATGAGTGAGAGGGAGTACAGTGGAGAGCAAGAAGGAGGAGATAAAGAGGGAGTACAGGGGAGAGCAACAAGGATGAGGGAGAGAGGGAGTACAGGGGAGAACAAGAAGGATTTGGGAGTACAGTGGAGAGCAACAGTGAGGGGAAAGAGAAGGAGTGTAGGGGAGAACAAGAAGGAGGAGAGAGAAGGAGTGCAGGAGGGTACTAAGGATGAGGGAGATGAAGTACTGGGTAGAGGAAGAAGGAGAGGAAAGGGAAGAAATTCAGAGAAGAACAATAAAGAAGAGAGAAGGAGTGCAGGGGAGAACAAGAAGGAGGAGAGAGAAGGATTGCAGGGGAGAACAAGAAGGAGGAGAGAGAAGGATTGCAGGGGAGCAAGAAGGAGGGGAAAGAGAGGGAGTGCAGAGGAGAATAAGAAGGAAGAGAAAGAGAAGATTTGCAGAGGAGAACAAGAAGCAGGAGAGAGAGGAGTGCAGGGTGGAGCAACAAGGATGAATGAAAGGGAGTACAGGGGAGACCAAGAAGGAGGATAGTGAGGGAGTGCAGGGGAGAGCAAGAAGGAGGATAGAGAAGGAGTAAAGGGGGGCAATAAGGATGACTTAGAGGGAATACAAGGGAGAGCAAGTAGGAGGAGAGAGAAAGAGGGAGTACAGGGGATAGCAACAAGGATGAGGGAGTACAGGGGAAAGCAACAAGGAGGAGAGAGAGGGAATACAGGAGAGAGCAACAATGATGGGGAGAGAGGGAGTACAGAGGAGCAACAAGGAGGAGAGAGATTTGGAGCTCAGGGGGAGCAACAAGGAGAGAGAAGAAGTACAGGGGAGAGCAAAAAAGAGGAGAGAGAGAGGGAGTACAGGGGAGAGCAAGAAGGAGGAGAGAGAGGGTGTACAAGGGAGAGGAAGAAGAATGAGTTGGAGTGCAGGGGAAAGCAACAAGAAGAAGAGAGAGAGGAATGCAGGGAAAAGCAACAAGAAGAAGAGAGAGAGGAATGCAGGGGGAGCAACAAGGAGGAGAGAGAGAGGCAGTACAGGGGAGAGCAAGAAAGAGGAGAGAGCGAGGGACTACAGGGGAGAGCACAAAGGAGGAGAGAGAGAGGGATTACAGTGGGAGCAAGAAGGAGGAGAGAGAGCAGGAGTACAGGGGAGAGCAACAAGTAGGAGAGAGAGAGACAGATTACAGGGGAGAGCAAGAAGGAGAGAGAGAGAGGTAGTACAGGAGAGAGCAACAAGGATGAGGGAGTACAAGGGAAAGCAACAAGGAAGTGAGAGAGGGAGTACAGGAGAGAGCATCAAGGACAGAGGAGAGAGGGAGTACAGGGGAGCAAGAAGGAGGAGAGAGAGGGAGTACAGCGAGAGCAACAAGGTGCAGAGAGAGAGAGGGAGTGCAGGGGAGAGCAACAAGGAGGGGGTAGAGAGGGAATACAGGGGAGAGCAACAAGGAGGAGAGAGAGAGGGAGTTCAAGGAAGCAAGGATGAAGAGAGAGAGAGTGAAGGGGAGAACAAGAAGGAGGAGAGAGAGAGGGAGTACAGGGGAGAGCAACGAGGAGGAGAGAGAGAGAGGGAGTACAGGGGAGAGCAAGAAGGAGGAGAGAGAGAGGGAGAACAGGAGAGAGCAACAAGGATGAGGGAGTACAGGGGAAAGCAACAAGGAGGTGAGAGAGGGAGTACAGGAGAGAGCATCAAGGACAGGGGAGAGAGGGAGTACAGGGGAGAGCAAAAAGGAGGAGAGAGAGAGGGAGTACAGGGGAGAGCAAGAAGGAGGAGAGAGAGAGACAGATTACAGGGGAGAGCAAGAAGGAGGAGAGAGAGAGGGAGTACAGGGGAGAGCAACAAGTAGGAGAGAGAGAGACAGATTACAGGGGAGAGCAAGAAGGAGGAGAGAGAGAGGGAGAACAGGAGAGAGCAATAAGGATGAGGAAGTACAGGGGAAAGCAACAAGGAGGTGAGAGAGGGAGTACAGGAGAGAGCATCAAGGACAGGGGAGAGAGGGAGTACAGGGGAGCAAGAAGGAGGAGAGAGAAGGAGTACAGCGAGAGCAACAAGGTGCAGAGAGAGAGGGAGAGCAGGGGAGAGCAACAAGGAGGGGGTAGAGAGGGAATACAGGGGAGAGCAACAAGGAGGAGAGAGAGAGGGAGTACAGGGGAGAGCAACAAGGAGGAGAGAGAGAGGGAGTTCAAGGAAGCAAGAATGAAGAGAGAAAGAGTGAAGGGGAGAGCAAGAAGGAGGAGAGAGAGACGAAGTACAGGGGAGAGCAACGAGGAGGAGAGAGAGAGAGAGGGAGTACAGGGGAGAGCAACAAGAAGGGGAGTGAGAGGGAGTACAGGGGAGAGCAACAAGGAGGGGAGTGAGAGGTTGTACACGTTAGCAAGAAGGAGTAAAGAGAGAGAGAACAGGGGAGTGCAAGAAGGAGGAGAGAGAGAGAGGGGGAGAGGGAGTACAGGGGAGAGCAAGAAGGAGGAGAGAGAGAGAGGGTGTGCAGGGGAGAGCAAGAAGAAGGAGAGAGACAGGGAGTGCAGGGGAAAGCAACAAGAAGAAGAGAGAGAGGAATGCAGGCAGAGCAACAAGGAGCAGAAAGAGAAGGAGTACAGGGAAAAGCAACGAGGAGGAGAGAGAGGGGAGTACAAGGGAGAGCAAAAAGGAGGAGAGAGAGAGGGAGTACAGGGGAGAGCAAGAAGGAGGAGAGAGAGAGACAGATTACAGGGGAGAGCAAGAAGGAGGAGAGAGAGAGGGAGTACAGGGGAGAGCAACAAGTAGGAGAGAGAGAGACAGATTACAGGGGAGAGCAAGAAGGAGGAGAGAGAGAGGGAGAACAGGAGAGAGCAACAAGGATGAGGGAGTACAGGGGAAAGCAACAAGGAGGTGAGAGAGGGAGTACAGGAGAGAGCATCAAGGACAGGGGAGAGAGGGAGTACAGGGGAGCAAGAAGGAGGAGAGAGAAGGAGTACAGCGAGAGCAACAAGGTGCAGAGAGAGAGGGAGTGCAGGGGAGAGCAACAAGGAGGGGGTAGAGAGGGAATACAGGGGAGAGCAAAAAGGAGGAGAGAGAGAGGGAGTGCAGGGGAGAGCAACAAGGAGGAGAGAGAGAGGGAGTTCAAGGAAGCAAGAATGAAGAGAGAAAGAGTGAAGGGGAGAGCAAGAAGGAGGAGAGAGAGACGAAGTACAGGGGAGAGCAACGAGGAGGAGAGAGAGGGAGTACAGTGGAGAGCAACAAGAAGGGGAGTGAGAGGGAGTACAGGGGAGAGCAACAAGGAGGGGAGTGAGAGGTTGTACACGGTAGCAAGAAGGAGTAGAGAGAGAGAGTACAGGGGAGTGCAAGAAGGAGGAGAGAGAGAGAGAGAGAGGGAGTACAGGGGAGAGCAACAAGTAGGAGAGAGAGAGACAGATTACAGGGGAGAGCAAGAAGGAGGAGAGAGAGAGGGAGAACAGGAGAGAGCAACAAGGATGAGGGAGTACAGGGGAAAGCAACAAGGAGGTGAGAGAGGGAGTACAGGAGAGAGCATCAAGGACAGGGGAGAGAGGGAGTACAGGGGAGCAAGAAGGAGGAGAGAGAAGGAGTACAGTAAGAGCAACAAGGTGCAGAGAGAGAGGGAGTGCAGGGGAGAGCAACAAGGAGGGGGTAGAGAGGGAATACAGGGGAGAGCAACAAGGAGGAGAGAGAGAGGGAGTGCAGGCGAGAGCAACAAGGAGGAGAGAGAGAGGGAGTTCAAGGAAGCAAGAATGAAGAGAGAAAGAGTGAAGGGGAGAGCAAGAAGGAGGAGAGAGAGACAAAGTACAGGGGAGAGCAACGAGGAGGAGAGAGAGAGAGAGGGAGTACAGGGGAGAGCAACAAGAAGGGGAGTGAGAGGGAGTACAGGGGAGAGCAACAAGGAGGGGAGTGAGAGGTTGTACACGGTAGCAAGAAGGAGTAGAGAGAGAGAGTACAGGGGAGTGCAAGAAGGAGGAGAGAGAGAGAGGGAGAGGGACTACAGGGGAGAGCAAGAAGGAGGAGAGAGAGAGAGGGTGTACAGGGGAGAGCAAGATGGAGGAGAGAGAGAGAGGGTGTACAGGGGAGAGCAAGAAGAAAGAGAGAGACAGGGAGTGCAGGGGAAAGCAACAAGAAGAAGAAAGAGAGGGAGTTCAAGGGAGAGCAAAAAGGAGGAGAGAGAGAGGGAGTACAGGGGAGAGCAAGAAGGAGGAGAGAGAGGGATTACAGGGGAGAGCAACAAGGAGGAGAGAGAGAGGGAGTACAGGGGAGAGCAACACAGAGGAGAGAGAGAGAGACAGATTACAGGGGAGAGCTAGAAGGAGAGAGAGAGGGAGCTCAGGGGGAGCAACAAGGTGGAGAGAGAGAGGGAGTGCAGGGGAGAGCAACAAGAAGAAGAGAGAGGAATGCAGGGGGAGCAACAAGGAGGAGAGAGACAGGGAGTGCAGGGGAAAGCAACAAGAAGAAGAAAGAGAGGGAGTACAAGGGAGAGCAAAAAGGAGGAGAGAGAGAGGGAGTACAGGGGAGAGCAAGAAGGAGGAGAGAGAGGGATTACAGGGGAGAGCAACAAGGAGGAGAGAGAGAGGGAGTACAGGGGAGAGCAACACAGAGGAGAGAGAGAGAGACAGATTACAGGGGAGAGCTAGAAGGAGAGAGAGAGGGAGCTCAGGGGGAGCAACAAGGTGGAGAGAGAGAGGGAGTGCAGGGGAGAGCAACAAGAAGAAGAGAGAGGAATGCAGGGGGAGCAACAAGGAGGAGAAAGAGAGGCAGTGCAGGTGAGAGCAACAAGGAGGAGAAAGAGAGGGAGTACACGGAAATGCAACGAGGAGGAGGAGAGAGAGAGGGGAGTACAAGGGAGAGCAAAAAAGAGGAGAGAGAGAGGGAGAGGGAGTATGGGGAGAGCAAGAAGGAGGAGAGAGAGGGAGTGCAGGGGAGAGCAACAAGGAGGAGAGAGAGGGCGTACAGGGGAGAGCAAGAAAGAGGGGAAGAGAAGGAGTGCAGGCGAGAGCAACGAGGTGGGGAAAGAGAATGAGCACAGGGGAGAGCAACGAGGAGGAGAGAGAAGAAGTACAGGGGAGGGCAAAAAAGAGGAGAGAGAGAGGGAGTACAGGGGAGAGCAAGAAGGAGGAGAGAGAGAGGGAGTACAGGGGAGAGCAAGAAGGAGGATAGAGAGGGTGTACAAGGGAGAGCAAGAAGAAGGAGGGGGAGTGCAGGGGAAAGCAACAAGAAGAAGAGAGAGAGAGAGGAATGCAGGGGGAGCAACAAGGAGGAGAGAGAGAGGCAGTACAGGGGAGAGCAAGAAGGAGGAGAGAGCGAGGGAGTACAGGACAGAGCAAGAAGGAGGAGAGAGAGAGGGAGTACAGGGGAGAGCAACAAGGAGGAGAGAGAGAGGGAGTACAGGGGAGAGCGAGAAGGAGGAGAGAGAGAGGGAGTACAGGGGAGAGCAACAAGGAGGAGAGAGAGAGAGAGACAGATTACAGTTGAGAGCAAGAAGGAGGAGAGAGAGAGGGAGCTCAGTGGGAGCAACAAGGTGGAGAGAGAGAGGGAATACAGGGGAGTGCAACAAGGAGGAGAGAGAGAGACAGATTGCAGGGGCAGTGCAGAGGAGGGGCAGTGCAGAGGAGAGCAACAAGAAGAAGATAGAGAGGGAGTGCAGGGGAGAGCAACAAGGAGGGGAGTGAGAGGGAGTACAGGGGAGAGCAACAAGGAGGGGAGTGAGAGGTTGTACACGGTAGCAAGAAGGAGTAGAGAGAGAGAGTACAGGGGAGTGCAAGAAGGAGGAGAGAGGGAGAGGGAGTACAGGGGAGGGCAAGAATGAGGAGAGAGAGTGTACAGGGGAGAGCAAGAAGAAGGAGAGAGACAGGGAGTGCAGGGGAAAGCAACAAGAAGAAGAGAGAAAGGAATGCAGGCAGAGCAACAAGGAGGAGAAAGAGAGGGAGTACAGGGAAAAGCAACAAGGAGGAGAGAGAGGGGAGTACAAGGGAGAGCAAAAAGGAGGAGAGGGAGTACAGGGGAGAGCAACAAGGAGGAGAGAGAGAGGGAGTACAGGGGAGAGCGAGAATGAGGAGAGAGAGAGGGAGTACAGGGGAGAGAAACACAGAGGAGAGAGAGAGAGAGACAGATTACAGGGGAGAGCAAGAAGGTGAGAGAGAGGGAGCTCAGGGGGAGCAACAAGGTGGAGAGAGAGAGGGAGTGCAGGGGAGAGCAACAAGAAGAAGAGAGAGGAATGCAGGGGGAGCAACAAGGAGGAGAGAGAGAGGCAGTGCAGGTGAGAGCAACAAGGAGGAGAAAGAGAGGGAGTACACGGAAAAGCAACGAGGAGGAGAGAGAGAGAGAGTGCAGGGGAGAGCAACAAGGAGGGGGTAGAGAGGGAATACAGGGGAGAGCAACAAGGAGGAGAGAGAGAGGGAGTGCAGGGGAGAGCAACAAGGAGGAGAGAGAGAGGGAGTTCAAGGAAGCAAGAATGAAGAGAGAGAGAGTGAAGGGGAGAACAAGAAGGAGGAGAGAGAGAGGGAGTACAGGGGAGAGCAACGAGGAGGAGAGAGAGAGAGGGAGTACAGGGGAGAGCAACAAGAAGGGGAGTGAGAGGGAGTACAGGGGAGAGCAACAAGGAGGGGAGTGAGAGGTTGTACACGGTAGCAAGAAGGAGTAGAGAGAGAGAGTACAGGGGAGTGCAAGAAGGAGGAAAGAGAGAGGAAGTGCAGGGGAGAGCAACAAGAAGAAGAGAGAGGAATGCAGAGGGAGCAACAAGGAGGAGAGAGAGAGGGAGTACACGGAAAAGCAACGAGGAGGAGAGAGATAGAGGGGAGTACAAGGGAGAGCAAAAAAGAGGAGAGGGAGAGGGAGTATGGGGAGAGCAAGAAGAAGGAGAGAGAGGGAATGCAAGGGAGAGCAACAAGGAGGAGAGAGAGGAAGTACAGGGGAGAGCAACAAGGAGGGGAAGAGAAGGAGTGCAGGCGAGAGCAACGAGGTGGGGAAAGAGAATGAGTGCAGGGGAGAGCAACGAGGAGAGAGAAGAAGTACAGGGGAGGGCAAAAAAGATGAGAGAGAGAGGGAGTACAGGGGAGAGCAAGAAGGAGGATAGAGAGGGTGTACAAGGGAGAGCAATAAGAAGGAGAGGGAGTGCAGGGGAAAGCAACAAGAAGAAGAGAGAGAGAGGAATGCAGGGGGAGCAACAAAGAGGAGAGAGAGAGGCAGTACAGGGGAGAGCAAGAAGGAGGAGAGAGCGAGGGAGTACAGGACAGAGCAAGAAGGAGGAGAGAGAGAGGGAGTACAGGAGAGAGCAAGAAGGAGGAGATAGAGAGGGAGTACAGGGGAGAGCGAGAAGGAGGAGAGAGAGAGGGAGTACAGGGGAGAGCAACAAGGAGGAGAGAGAGAGAGACAGATTACAGGGGAGAGCAAGAAGGAGGAGAGAGAGAGGGAATGCAGGGGAGATCAACAAGGAGCAGAGAGAGAGGGAGTTCAAGGAAGCAAGAATGAAGAGAGAGAGAGAGTGAAGGGGAGAGCAAGAAGGAAGAGAGAGGGAGTACAGGGGAGAGCAACGAGGAGGAGAGAGAGAGAGGGAGTACAGGGGAGAGCAACAAGAAGGGGAGTGAGAGGGAGTACAGGGGAGAGCAACAAGGAGGGGAGTGAGAGGTTGCACACGGTAGCAAGAAGGAGTAGAGAGAGAGTACAGGGGAGTGCAAGAAGGAGGAGAGAGAGAGGGGGGAGAGGGAGTACAGGGGAGAGCAAGAAGGAGGAGAGAGAGAGAGAGAGAGGAAGTGCAGGGGAGAGCAACAAGAAGAAGAGAGAGGAATGCAGGGGGAACAACAAGGAGGAGAGAGAGAGGCAGTGCAGGTGAGAGCAACAAGGAGGAGAAAGAGAGGGAGTACACGGAAAAGCAGAGGGAGCAAGAGGGAGAGGGAGTATGGGGAGAGCATGAAGGAGGAGAGAGAGGGAGTGCAGGGGAGAGCAAGAAGGAGGAGAGAGAGGGAGTACAGGGGAGAGCAACAAGGAGGAGAAGAGAAGGAGTGCAGGCGAGAGCAACGAGGTGGGGAAAGAGAATGAGTGCATTGGAGAGCAACGAGTAGGAGAGAGAAGAAGTACAGGGGAGGGCAAAAAAGAGGAGAGAGAGAGAGAGGGAGTACAGGGGAGAGCAAGAAGGAGGAGAGAGAGAGGGAGTACAGGGGAGAGCAAGAAGGAGGATAGAGAGGGTGTACAAGGGAGAGCAATAGGAAGGAGAGGGATTGCAGGGGAAAGCAACAAGGAGGAGAGAGAGAGGCAGTACAGGGGAGAGCAAGAAGGAGGAGAGAGCGAGGGAGTACAGGACAGAGCAAGAAGGAGGAGAGAGAGAGGGAGTACAGGGGAGAGCAAGAAGGAGGAGAGAGAGAGGAAGTACAGGAGAGAGCGAGAAGGAGGAGAGAGAGAGGGAGTACAGGGGAGAGCAACAAGGAGGAGAGAGAGAGAGAGACAGATTACAGGGGAGAGCAAGAAGGAGGAGAGAGAGAGGGAGCTCAGGGGGAGCAACAAGGTGGAGAGAGAGAGGGAGTGCAGGGGAGAGCAACAAGGAGGGGACAGAGAAGGTATACAGGGGAGTGCAACAAGGAGGAGAGAGCGAGAGATTACAGGGGAGAGCAAGACGGAGGAGAGAGAGAGGGAGAACACGAGAGAGCAACATGGATGAGGGAGTACAGGGGAAAGCAACAAGGAGGTGAGAGAGGGAGTACAGGAGAGAGCAACAAGGACAGGGGAGAGAGGGAGTACAGCGAGAGCAAGAAGGAGGAGAGAGAGGGAGTACAGCGAGAGCAACAAGGTGGAGAGAGAGAAGGAGTAGAGGGGAGAGCAACAAGGTGGAGAGAGAGAGGGAGTGCAGGGGAGAGCAACAAGGAGGGGGAGAGAGAAGGAATACAGGGGAGTGCAACAAGGAGGAGAGAGAGAGGGAGTGCAGGGGAGAGCAAGAAGGAGGCGAGAGAGAGAGGGAGTACAGGGTAGAGCAAGGAGGAGAGAGAGGGGCAGTGCAGAGGAGAGCAACAAGAAGAAGAGAGAGAGGGAGTGCAGCGGAAAGTAAGAAGGAGGAGAGAAAGAAGGAGTGGAGGGGAAAGCAACAAGAAGTAGAGAGAGAGGAATGCAGGGGGAGCAACAAGGAGGAGAGAGAGAGAGGGAGTACAAGGGAGAGCAAGAATAAAGAGAGAGAGAGGCAGTACAGGGGAGAGCAAGAAGGAGGAGAGAGAGAGAGAGTGAGTACAGGGGAGAGCAAGAAGTAGGAGAGAGAGAGGGAGTGCAGGGGAGAGCAACAAGGAGGATAGGGAAGGAGTACAGGGAGGGCAAAAAGGAGGGTAGGGAAGGAGTACAGGGGACGGCAAGAAGGAGGAGAGAGAGGGAGTACAGGAGAGGGCAACAAGGACAAGGGAGAGAGGAAGTACAGGGGAGAACAAAAAGGAGGAGAGAGAGGGAGTGCAGGGGAGAGCAAAAAGGAGGGGAGAGAGAG
The DNA here is from genome assembly GCA_027410445.1 of Discoglossus pictus. Taxonomy (NCBI): domain Eukaryota; kingdom Metazoa; phylum Chordata; class Amphibia; order Anura; family Alytidae; genus Discoglossus; species Discoglossus pictus. Next base: position 238,232,418 of record CM050169.1, read on the forward strand.
GGAGTGCAGGGGAGCAAGAAGGAGCAGAAAGAGAGGGAGTACAGGGGAGAGCAACAAGGAGGAGATAGAGGGAGTGCAGGGGAGCAAGAAGGAGGAGAGGGAGAGGGAGTACAGGGGAGAGCAACAAGTTGGAGAGAGAAAGAGAGTACAGGGGAGAGCAACAAGGAGGAGAGAGAGAGGGAGTGCCGGGGAGAGCAAGAAGGAGGAGAGAGAGAGGGAGTGCAGGGGAGAGCAACAAGGAGGAGAGAGAGTGTGAGTAAAGGGGAGCAAGAAGGCGGAGAGAGAGAGAGGGAGTGCCGGGGAGACCAAGAAGGAGGAGAGAGAGAGGGAGTGCAGGGGAGAGCAACAAGGAGGAGAGAGAGTGTGAGTACAGGGGAGCAAGAAGGAGGGAGAGAGAGGGAGTGCAGGGGAGAGCAAGATGGAGGGGAAAGAGAAGGAGTTCAGGGGAGAGCAATAAGGATAAGAGAGTGAGGGAGTACAGGGGAGCAAGAAGGAGGAGTGAGAGAGGGAGTACAGGGAGGAGAAATAAGGAGGAGAGAGAGGGAAAGTGCAGGGGAGAGCAAAAAGAAGAAGAGAGTGAGTGCAGGGGCAGCAACAAGGAGGAGAGAGAGAGAGAGTGCAGGTGAGAGCAGGAAGGAGGAGAGAGAGAGAGAGGGACTAAGGGGAGAGTGAGAAGGAGGAGAGAGAGAGGGAGTAGAGGATAGAGCAACAAGGAGGAGAGAGAGAGGGGGTAGAGGATAGAGCAACAAGGAAGAGAGAGAGTGCAGGTTAGAGGAAGAAGAAGGAGGGAGGGGCTAAGGGGAGAGCAACAAAGAGAAGATAGAGGGAGTATAGGGGAGAGCAAAAAGGAGGAGAGAGAGAGAGTACAGGGGAGACTAACAAGGAGGAGAGAGAGAGGGAGTACAGGGGAGAGCAACAAGGAGGAGAGAGAGAGAGGGAGTACAGGGAGAGCAGCAAGGAGGAGAGAGAGAGAGTACAGGGGATAGCAAGAAGGAGGAGAGAGAGAGGGACAACAGGGTAGAGCAACAAGGAGGAGAGAGAGACAGTACAGGAGAGAGCAAGAAGGAGAAGATAGGAGAGCAAGAAGGAGGAGGTAGAGAGAGACTACAGGGGAGAGCAACAAGGAGGAGAGTGAGAGAGAGAGTAATGGGGAGAGCAAGAAGGAGGGGAGAGAGAGAGGGAATACAAGGAGAGAAATAAGGAGGAGAAAGAGAGACTACAGGGGAGATCAACAAGGAGGAGAGAGAGACAGTACAGGGTAGAGCAAGATGGAAAAGACAGAGGGAGTATAGGGGAGAGCAAGAAGGAGGAGAGAGAGAGGGAGTACAGGGGAGATCAAGGAGGAGAGAGAGACAGTACAGGGTAGAGCATGAAGGAAAAGACAGAGGGAGTATAGGGGAGAGCAAGAAGGAGGAGAGAGAGATGAAGTACAGGGGAGAGCAACAAGGAGGAGAAAGAGGGAGTGCAGAGGAGAGTAATAATTAGGAGAGAGAGGGAGGTAGTAGAGGAGAGAGCATAAAGGAGGAGATAGAGAGAGTACAGGGGAGAGCAACAAGTGGAAGAGAGAGGGAATGCAGGTGAGAGCAAGAATGAGGAGAGAGAGGGAGTGCAGGGGAGAGTAAGAATGAAGGGAAAAAGAAGAAAAGCAGAGGAGAACAAGAATCAGGAGAGAGAAGGAGTGCAGGGGAGAACAAAAAGGAGGAGAGAGATGGAGTGCAAGGGAGAGTAAGAAGGAAGGGAGAGAGAAAAAATGCAGAGGAGAACAAGAATCAGGAGAGAGAAGAAATGCACGGGAGAGCAAGAAGGAGGAGAGAGCGAGGGAGTCCAGGGGAGAGCAACAAGGAGGGGACAGAAAAGGAGTGCAATGGAGAACAAGAAGGAGGACAGAGAGGTGGAGTACAGGGGAGAGCAAGAAGTGCAAGGGAGAGCAAGAAGGAGGAGAGAGAAGGAGTGCAGGGGGGCAATAAGGATGACTGAGAGGAAGTACAGGACAGAGCAACAAGGATGAGAGAGAGGTGGAGTACAGGGGAGAGCAAGAAGTGCAAGGGAGAGCAAGAAGGAGGTAAGAGAGGTGGAGTACAGGGGAGAGCAAGAAGTGCAAGGGAGAGCAAGAAGGAGGAGAGAGAATGAGTGCAGGGGGCAATAAGGATGACTGAGAGGGAGTACAGGAGATAGCAACAAGGATGAGAGAGAGGTTGAGTACAGGGGAGAGCAAGAAGTGCAAGGGAGTGCAAGAAGGAGATAAGAGAGGTGGAGTACAGGGAAGAGCAAGAAGTGCAAGGGAGAGCAAGAAGGAGGAGAGAGAAGGAGTGCAGGGGGCAATAAGGATGACTGAGAGGGAGTACAGGAGAGAGCAACAAGGATGAGAGAGAGGTGGAGTACAGGGGAGAGCAACAAGAATGAGAGAGAGGTGGAGTACAGGGGAGAGCAAGAAGTGCAAGGGAGAGCAAGAAGGAGGTAAGAGAGGCGGAGTACAGGGGAGAGCAAGAAGTGCAAGGGAGAGCAAGAAGGAGGAGAGAGAAGGAGTGCAGGGGGCAATAAGGATGACTGAGAGGGAGTACAGGAGATAGCAACAAGGATGAGAGAGAGGTTGAGTACAGGGGAGAGCAAGAAGTGCAAGGGAGTGCAAGAAGGAGATAAGAGAGGTGGAGTACAGGGAAGAGCAAGAAGTGCAAGGGAGAGCAAGAAGGAGGAGAGAGAAGGAGTGCAGGGGGCAATAAGGATGACTGAGAGGGAGTACAGGAGAGAGCAACAAGGATGAGAGAGAGGTGGAGTACAGGGGAGAGCAACAAGAATGAGAGAGAGGTGGAGTACAGGGGAGAGCAAGAAGTGCAAGGGAGAGCAAGAAGGAGGTAAGAGAGGCGGAGTACAGGGGAGAGCAAGAAGTGCAAGGGAGAGCAAGAAGGAGGAGAGAGAAGGAGTGCAGGGGGCAATAAGGATGACTGAGAGGGAGTACAGGAGAGAGCAACATGTATGAGAGAGACGTAGTACAGGACAGAGCAACAAGGATGAGAGAGAGGTGGAGTACAGGGGAGAGCAAGAAGTGCAAGGGAGAGCAAGAAGGAGGAGAGAGAGGTGGAGTACAGGGGAGAGCAAGAAGTGCAAGGGGGAGCAAGAAGGAGGTAAGAGAGGTGAAGTACAGGGGAGAGCAAGAAGTGCAAGGGAGAGCAAGAAGGAGGAGAGAGAAGGAGTGCAGGGGGCAATAAGGATGACTGAGAGGGAGTACAGGAGAGAGCAACAAGGATGAGAGAGAGGTGGAGTACAGGGGAGAGTAAGAAGTGCAAGGGAGAGCAAGAAGGAGGTAAGAGAGGTCGAGTACAGGGGAGAGCAAGAAGTGCAAGGGAGAGCAAGAAGGAGGAGAGAGAAGGAGTACAGGGGAGAGCAAGAAGTGCAAGGGAGAGCAAGAAGGAGGAGAGAGAAGGAGTGCAGGGGGCAATAAGGATGACTGAGAGGGAGTACAGGAGAGAGCAACATGTATGAGAGAGACGTAGTACAGGACAGAGCAACAAGGATGAGAGAGAGGTGGAGTACAGGGGAGAGCAAGAAGTGCAAGGGAGAGCAAGAAGGAGGTAAGAGAGGTGGAGTACAGGGGAGAGCAAGAAGTGCAAGGGAGAGCAAGAAGGAGGAGAGAGAAGGAGTGCAGGGGGCAATAAGGATGACTGAGAGGGAGTACAGGGGAGAGCAACATGGATGAGAGAGAGAGAGGGAGTACAGGAGAGAGCAACAAGGATGAGAGAGAGAGGGAGTACAGGAGAGAGCAACAAGGATAAAAGAGAGGTGGAGTACAGGGGAGAGCAAGAAGTGCAAGGGAGAGCAAGAAGGAGGAGAGAGAAGGAGTGCAGGGGGCAATAAGGATGACTGAGAGGGAGTACAGGGGAGAGCAACAAGGATGAGAGAGAGAGAGGAAGTACAGGAGAGAGCAACAAGGATGAGAGAGGGGTGGAGTACTGAGAGCAAGAAGTGCAAGGGAGAGCAAGAAGGAGGAGTGCAGATGGAGTAACAAGGAGGAGAGAGAAAGGTAGTACAAGGGAGAGCATGAACTAGGGGAAAGAGAAGGCATGCAGGGGAGAACAAGAAGGAGGAGAGAGAATGGTTACAGGGTGGAGAAATAAGGATGAGTGAGAAGGAGTATAGGGGAGAGCAACAAGGAGGAGACAGAGGGAGTACAGGGGAGAGCAACAAGGATGAGGGATAGAGGGAGTACAGGAGAGAGCAACAAGGATGTGAGAGAGGTAGAGTGCAGGGGGAGCAAGAAGGGGAAAGACAAGGAGTGCAGGGGAGAGAAAGAAGGGGAAAGACAAGGAGTGCAGGGGAGACCAAGAAGGAGGAGAGAGAAGGAGTGCAGGGTGGATAAATAAGGATGAGTGAGAGGCAGTATGGGGAGAGCAAGAAGGAGGAGAGAGAGAGAGGGATTACAGGAGAGAGCAACCAGGACGAGGGAGAGAAGGAGTATAGTGGAGAGCGAGAAGGAGGGGAAAGAGGAGGAGTACAGGGGAGAACAAGAATGGGGAGAGAGAATGAGTGCAGGGGAGAACCAGAAGGAGGAGAGAGAAGGAGTGCAGGGGAGAACAAGAAGGAGGAGACAGAAGGAGTGCAGGGGGAGCAACAAGGATGAGTGGGAGAAAGTACATGGAAGAGCAAGACGGAGGGGAAAGGCAGGAAATGCAGAGGAGAACAAGAAGGAAGAGAGAAGGAAAGCAGGGGAAAACAAGAAGGATGATAGAGAAGGAGTGCAGGGTGGAACAACAAGGATGAGAGAGAGAGGCAGTACAGGGGAGAGCAAGAGGGAGGGGAAATAGAAGAATTGCAGAGGAGAATAAGAAGGTGGAGAGAGAAGGAGTGCAGGGGGGGGGCAACAAGGAGGAGAGAGAGAGGGAGTATAGGGGAGTGCCAGAAGTGAAGAAAGAGAAATAATGCAGAGGAGAAGAAGAAGGAGGAGAGAGAAGGAGTGCAGGGGGAGCAAGAAGGATGGGAAAGAGAAATAATGCAAAGGAGAAGAAGAGGAGAGAGCGAGAGTACAGGGGAGAGCAACAAGGAGGAGAGAGAAAGGAAGTGCAGTGGAGAGCAACAAGGAGGAGAGAGAGACTGCAGGGGAGAGCAAGAAGGAGGAGAGAGCGAGAGTGCAGGGGAGAGCAACAAGAAGGAGAGAGAGAGGGAGTACAGAGTAGTGCAACTAGGAGGAGAGAGAGAGGGACTGCAGGGAGAGCAACAGGGAGGAGAGAGAGAGGGGGACTGCAGGGGAGAGCAACAAGGAGGAGAGCGAGAGAGTACAGTGGAGAGCAACAACAAGGAGGAGAGAGAGAGGGAGCACAGGGTAGAGCAACAAGGAGGAGAGAGAGCCAGTACAGGGGAGAGCAAGAAGGAGAAGATAGGAGAGCAAGAAGGAGGAGGTAGAGAGAGACTACAGGGGAGAGCAACAAGAAGGAGAGAGAGAGAGTACTGGGGAGAGCAAGAAGGAGCAGAGAGAGAGAGGGAGTACAGGGGAGAGCAACAAGGAGGAGAGAGAGAGAGACAGTACAGGATAGAGCAAGAAGGAAAATACAGAGGGAGTATAGGGGAGAGCAGGAAGGAGGAGAGAGAGAGGGAGTACAGGGGAGAGCAAGAAGGAGGAGAGCGAGGGAGTACAGGAGAGACTTACAAGGATGAGAGAGAGAGAGGGAGTGTAGAGGAGAGCAATAAGGAGGAGAGAGAGAGAGGTAGTAGAGGAGAGAGCAACAAGGAGGAGATAGAGAGAGTACAGGGGAGAGCAACAAGTGGAAGAGAGGGAGTGCAGGTGAGAGCAAGAAGGAGGAAAGAGAGGGAGTACAGGGGAGAGCAAGAAGGAGGAGAGAGAGGGAATGCAGGGGAGAGTAAAAAGGAAGGGAAAGAAGAAATGCAGAGGAGAACAAGAATCAGGAGAGAGAAGGAGTGCATGGGAGAACAAAAAGGAGGATAGAGATGGAGTGCAAGGGAGAGTAAGAAGGAAGGGAAAGATAAAAAATGCAGAGGAGAACAAGAATCAGGAGAGAGAAAGAGTACAGGGGGGAGCAACAAGAATGAGTGAGAGGGAGTACAGGGGAGAGCAAGAAGGAGGAGAGAGAGAGGGAGTACAGGGGAGAGCAACAAGGAGGGGACAGAAAAGGAGTGCAATGGAGAACAAGAAGGAGGAGAGAGAGGTGGGGTACAGGGGAGAGCAAGAAGGTGGAGAGAGAAGGAGTGCAGGGGGGACAATAAGGATGACTGAGAGGGAGTACAGGGGAGAGCAACAAGGATGAGAGAGAGGTGGAGTACAGGAGAGCGCAACAAGGATGAGAGAGAGAGGGAGTACAGGGGAGAGCAAGAAGTGCAAGGGAGAGCAAGAAGGAGGAGAGAGAAGGAGTGCAGGGGGAGTAAAAAGGAGGAGGAGAGAGAAGGAGTGCAGAGGGAGTAACAAGGAGGAGGAGAGAGAAGGGGTACAGGGTAGAGAAATAAGGATGAGTGAGAAGGAGTATAGGGTAGAGCAACAAGGAGGAGATAGAGGGAGTACATGAGAGAGCAACAATGACGAGGGAGAGAGGGATTACAGGGGAGAGCAAGAAGGAGGGGAAAGATAAGTAGTACAGGGGAGAGCAACAAGGATAAGGGAGAGAGGTGGAGTGCAGGGGAGAGAAAGAAGGGGAAAGACAAGGAGTGCAGGGGAGAGAAAGAAGGGAAAAGACAAGGAGTGCAGGGGAGACCAAGAAGGAGGAGAGAGAAGGAGTGCAGGGTGGATAAATAAGGACGAGTGAGAGGCAGTATGGGGAGAGCAAGAAGGAGGAGAGAGAGAGAGAGAGGGATTACAGGAGAGAGCAACCAGGACGAGGGAGAGAGGGAGTATAGTGGAGAGCAAGAAGGAGGGGAAAGAGAAAGAGTACAGGGGAGAACAAGAATGAGGAGAGAGAAAGAGTGCAGGGGGAGTAACAAGAATGAGGAGAGAGAAGGAGTGCAGAGGGAGTAACAAGGAGGAGGAGAGAGAAGGGGTACAGGGTGGAGAAATAAGGATGAGTGAGAAGGTGTATAGGGGAGAGCAACAAGGAGGAGATAGAGGGAGTACATGAGAGAGCAACAATGACGAGGGAGAGAGGGATTACAGGGGAGAGCAAGAAGGAGGGGAAAGAGAAGCAGTGCAGGGTAGAGCAAGAAGGAGGAGAGAGAGAGGGAGTACAGGAGAGAGCGACAAGGATGAGAGAGAGGTGGAGTGCAGGAGAGAGCAACAAGGATGAGACAGGGGTGGAGTGCAGGGGAGAGCAAGAAGGGGAAAGACAAGGAGTGCAGGGGAGACCAAGAATTAGGGGAAAGAGGAGGCATGCAGGAGAGAACAAGGAGGAGAGAGAAGGAGTGCAGGGTGGATAAATAAGGATGAGTGAGAGGCAGTACGGGGAGAGCAAGAAGGAGGAGAGAGAGAGGGATTACAGGAGAGAGCAACCAGGACGAGGGAGAGGGGGGGGTATAGTGAAGAGCAAGAAGGAGGGGAAAGAGAAGGCGTACAGGGGAGAACAAGAATGAGGAGAGAGAAGGAGTGCAGGGGAGAACAAGAAGGAGAAGACAGAAGGAGTGCAGGGGGAGCAACAAGGATGAGTGGAAGGAAGTACATGGTAGAGCAAGACGGAGGGGAAAGCAGGAAATGCAGAGGAGAACAAGAAGGAAGAAAGAAGGGGAGCAGGGGAAAACAAGAAGGATGATAGAGGAGTGCAGGATGAGAGAGAGAGGCAGTACAGGGGAGAGCAAGAGGGAGGGGAAACAGAAGAATTGCAGAGAGGGAGTATAGGGGAGTGCCAGAAGTGAGGAAAGATAAATAATGCAGAGGAGAAGAAGAGAGCAAAAAGGAGGAGAGGAGGGGTACAGATGAGAGCTAGAAGGAGAGAGAGGACAGGTGCATGGGGAACACAAGAGGCTGCAAGGGAGTTACTAAGGTGGATGCAGTGCAGAGGAGAGCAAGAAGGTGAGATGAGGGGTGCAGGAGAGATACAGAAGGGGATAGAGAGGAGGAGTCGAGGAAAACAAGGAGGGGACAGGGGAGACACAAAGAAGAGAAAGGATGGGTGCAAGGAGAGCAAGAAGGATGAGAGTGGAAGTATGCAGTGGAGAGCAAGAAGGAGGAGAGAAAGGTGGGGAGTAGGGCAGAGGAGATCAAAGACCGTGCAGGATATATATATATATATATATACTGTATATATATATATATATATATATATATATATAGCGAGAGGGAGGGCAGAAGTAGAGGATGGTGGGAAATAGGAAATATAGAGGAGGGGTCCATAGGAGAGCAAGGAGCAGGAGACAGAAGAGGTGCAGGAGAAGAGGAGAGAGAAAAGGAGTGCATAAGAGAGCAAGGAGGAGTGTATGATATATACATATATATATATATATATATATATATATATTTATATATCACATATATAGTCAGCATGTGGGCTTGCCAAATGCGTTTTTTTTTGGTTGCGGCCAGGCAAGGAGCGCCAAAGGCTTTCCCTGCGCTGGTGGAGATGAGCACCATAGGAGCTCATCCCTACGACCCCATAAACACTTTACCATCATACCAACGACGCACATGACTACACATGAACACAACACTCAAATACACAATTCCCACTGCGAGACCCGTAGCACTTTGAAAAAATGGCACGAAAAAAAATACGGCCCGTAACACTTACAAAAGGAAATCGTGACTTGCAAAAAACAAAATATGAACAGCAAAAAATACGAACTTAACGGCCGAACCGTGCACACCAGAAAACACGAAAACAACACTAAATACAAACAGAAATCAAATAAAAACATCACACACAGCAAGGGGGGACACCCAGGACGTCTGCAAGTCATCTTACACATCAATTTAACTCCAGCTTTAACTCCAAATCCCCTAAGTAAGAGAAAAAAATGGCCCCCGACAAAAACGAAACCGAGGCTACACAACCTCTAAAGCCGCAAAATACCACCAAGCACATACAGCTTTTACAAAACATACAATATTACTAAGGACGCTAAATCATCCACAACCGCGTACCACATACACATTCGTTGCCATTTTGAAAAACTAACTTACAGAACGCAGCCTATTTACACTACACACTGCACACATTGCTGACGCTTAACCCGCAGCTCAACAACAGTGCAAACCTACATTGTATGCTGCAGGAACATAAAAACAGATTGTAAGCTCTTCTGCACATTACTTGCTGCATATATTAATTGCAAATAGGTAAAGTATATTAATATATGATTTCATTTATTTAGTAATTACTTATCATTAAAACATACATATATACAAAACTTTAAAAAACATCACAATACACAATCGCAATAACTGGCGGAGCCACTCATTGCCAGCCACACGATGAGCGCCAAAGGCGCTCACCACGAGGCTCGCAATCAGCGCATAAAAAAACTAAATTTGAGTGCCAAACACCATTCCTTGACTTACAATTTTATTGCCGTCATTTTTTGACGGGTAATTTGCAAGTATATATATATATATATTGGTTGGGACCTTCCCTCTGAAGATGGTAGCTTTTGGTGTGGCACGTATTAGCTATGTCTTCCAAGGCTGATTAGAGGGCCAGGGAGAGTGAAAAGATAGAGAGAAGGGAGAGGGATGATTTGAAGTGTGCACAGAGGTAGGTGCTTGTAAGCTATTCGTAGTGTTTTAGAGAAAGGGTATACAGTCCCTTTCTCTGATGAAGCCAGCTTGTGGTGTGGCATATTTTAGCTACGTCATCCTAGCCTGATTAGAGGCACATGGGTGGTAGGTATGGTGAATATATTTTGTTTATTTAGTGATTACCTGGAAGGCTTTGTGTAATCTGGTAGTGGGATTGTGGATATATTGCTTGAAACACAGGATTTCCATCTCCCAAGTGTCTTTATGATATGGACTGGGGGTTGAGTTTTTGAGACAGAGGTGGAGGCTCCGGTCCTGAGTGAGTGACCAGAGTAAGAGTATGGGTTGAGTTCTAGTCTGATTAAATCTAAACAGATATAGTGGATGAAAGTTATTGTAGTTAGTAGTCTGCTGGATATAGAGAGTAGGGGGTGGTTAGTTGGCTTGGAAGAGAGAGTATCCAGTAGATGGTGTATTCCAGTGACAGGAAACCACATGTCATGGCTTGGATACTACCTGATGGATATGGGAAGTTTATGTTTTGTCTCACAAGGTAGATTGGTTGAAGTTGGGAGATGGTTAATTCACTGGGGTGTAAGAAACCATGGAACTCTAACATGATACCAAATGATATGGTGGCTGAGGTTTTAACTCCAAATGATAGTAGAGAAATGAGTTGGCTGCTTGAGAGCCAGGCCCAGCAGAAAAACAATAACAGGTGTTGAGGATAGGAATGACTTATTGGAGTCCAGGTTTAGAGCCAAGCAAAACTGAACACAGGATGATTTTGATGGTTCGGTGATTAAGACCAAGGTGTGAGTTACAATGGGCTGTGGACGTAATGATAGTGTGTGGATTGTAGTGTGTGGATTTAGTAGTTAATAGTAAAGGTCTGAAAAAGGTACCATGAATGGCTGTAAATCAATTTGGTGTTTTCTAAGACACCTGACATCAAGATTTATTGAACGAAAGACCGTAGGTGGTTTAATCCAGGATGTCCGATATGGCTGGCGTAAACTGGACAGATGAATAATCCTGTGAAAAGAACAAGGACATATAATTTGAGAGAATGTTGTTTGTTTACTGGTTATCGCAAGTAGATATGTCCAAGGAAATTAATCTTTGAACCAGTCTTTGGGACCAGGAAGTAGTGACAATTTCGGAGTTGAAGGATAATTTGAAATGAGTAGAGCAACAATGGATTTGGATGGTTAATGATAATTTATTATGTCTGGTTAGAAAGAAAGAGGGCCATTCCAGTTGGTAATGAACATGGACTGTAACTGTAAGTCGGCTAGGGCTTCTTTATGGAGATGAATGGGGTGGTGTTTGAGAGTGGAGAGGAGACTGGATATGAAACGTCGGCTTTGTGGGTGTATGAACATAACAAAGTTGAGATGGCCTAATAGTGACTGTAATTACATGACTGAGCAAGTAGAGGACACCCAGAAGACTGAGATTGTTTCTTTCAGCCTCTCTAGCTTATTCGGTAAGCTGGCCTCAATAGACATGGAGTCAGGAATTATTCAGAAAAACTTGATTTGGGGAGCTGATCCTTCGGTTTTAGCTAACGTGAAGAGAATTTGTACTTTGCAAAACAGATTTAATAATTTCTGCAAGCTGTTCAGGATTTCCCGGGCTTCTAAATGAACAGGAAGTCAGCACGGTAATGGACCACTATGGGACATCGTAGCACATTGAGCGTGATTCAGCACAACGCCTTGGAAAATATGTCAGACAGCTTTGGGCTACTTATAGAATCAAAAGTGAGCCAGTTAGTTCATAGTTGTATTTCTTTTTACAGCAGATTTTGTGTAGGTGCCATAATGAAGGCTCAATCAGAAGTAAATTTTACATTTTGCATGTATAGTTTGGATAGCCAACAACTAATTGTAATATATGGAAGACAGCGTGGTCCACCCTGGAATACTATAGGGAGTACTCATCCGAAAGGATTAGTGAGCTGATATTAGGCATGCAGCTGTCATATATGGCTGACAAGTTGACAACCATTTGTTTTTTAAGGAAGAATTTTATGGTAGCTATTCCAATAGGGTTTACACACCAGATAGGGAGGAGGTGTATTAAAGGAAGTGATTGTTCAGTTTAACTGCCAAAGAAGACCTGAGTCAATGCAGTGACCCTGTTGTGGAAACCTTTGGTGGATCCTGATATGAGGAAATCTGGGAGTGAAGGTGAAGGGTGGTGAGCCGATAATTATAGCCTTCCCTCTCAGGCTACAGATTGACTAACACCTGGATATTTCACTGTGGTGATGGGGCAACACGCTGAGGGGACTTGAGGGGCAGAGGCCAGCGGCACTCTGCCCTGATGCCAGCTCTTCTGCTGGTATAACCTGCAGGACATCCTGCTCTGTACAAGGGACAAAGGGAGGGCAGAGGCCTACTGCACTCTGCCCCGCTGTCAGCTCTTCTGCTGGGGTACTTGGGGCATATTCCGGCTCAGTAGCCAGGGAAACGTGTGGGTCAGTGGGGGTTAACATTTCCTCTGTTAACCCTGGGGCCACATTAGAAGTTAGCTGGGGAGGGGAATTTGTACTTACCCCCTCCTCCGGTTGTCCCAGTGAGGGTAGTTGGGGATCTGGACAGGCTGTGGGCGCAGAGACCACGGTCTCATCTGCGCCGTCTGGGAGATTGGTGTCTCCCCTTGTTAGGGTAAACTGTTGCTGGGGAGGAAGGACGACACCTTCTGCCCCCTGTCGTTCACACTGCCGCTGGGGGGGAAATATGACACCTTCTGCCCCCTGGGGTTCACACTGCTGCTGGGGGGGGGGGGCCGACACCTTCTGCCCCCTGGGGTTCACACTGCCGCTGGGGGGGAAGGACGACACCTTCTGCCCCCTGGGGTTCACACTGCCGCTGAGGGGCGATGAAGGACACCTTCTGTCCGCCGGGGTTCACACTACCGCTGGGGGGGAGGATGACACCTTCTGCCCCCTGGGGTTCACACTGCCGCTGGGGGGGAAGGACGACACCTTCTGCCCCCTGGGGTTCACACTGCCGCTGGGGGGGAAGAACGACACCTTCTGCCCCCTGTAGGGCCGGTAGAGAGACCTCGGTCCCATCTCTACCTGCCATCTGGAGGTCATCCCAGGACCAGTCAATGAAGTCTGGTTCTGCTTGTCGAGTAGGTTGGAGCTGCACGAAGCTGAGCAGGTGTTGGTAGTCCTGCTCCAGCTCCCACTCTCTTGTTACCAGGTGGGTCATGTCTTTGCTCACCTCGCCTTCGTCACCCCAGAAATACATGTCCATCCGGTAGTCGTAGATGTCCCAAAACCTAGACCCCTCCATGCTGCCAAGATCAATGTCGTCCTCCAAGGCATCCCATAATAAACCCGGGCCATCATAATCATTCCCCTCCGGTAAGTCATGTTCGGACGTCCAGGGGGTAAGTCGAACGGTATGCCACCAGAGGGCCTGGTATGCGTTGTCTAGCCAGATCTCTCGCCATACCAGGGTCTCTAGTCTTGTCACCTACTCATCCAGTTGCTGCTCTCCCAATAGATACATCCGCATCGCCACACGCGTCTGTAGCCGCTGCTCATCACTGGGGAGACTCTCACCTCGCAGCCATTGGGCATCTTCCAGGGCATCATACCAGAGTTCCTTTCTGTCTGCATCCCTGTAGTCCGCGGCCGCCTCCTCCTCCTCATCATGGAATGCTGTCCGAAAACTAGCCAAGTCTATCCTGCTGTAGCCAGGGGCGCTGTACGGATACTAGCGTTGCCCTCAATTTGTAACTCCAAACGTTACCAGTGTCTCCGAGCTTCTTTTCCTCTTACTAGGACGCCATCCCACCACTGCCAGCCAATGTAACGAATCTCCTGGCACCCCGACCGGGTACCTCCGTTGATGGACGCGTCCTAGCTTGCGCCGAGGCCTATAAGCACCGCACCGGACACCACAACCACCACAGACTCCACAACCACCGTAGCTTAGCTGGAGCCGCGCCGTCTTCCTTCCACCCTGTATGAATCTCCAGCATCCAGGATCGTGTGGGGAAGACCTCTCCTCCAAGGAGAGTACATCAGGAACAAGGGTTCAGTAGTTTAAAGCTCAAGGGAGTATGCAAAGCATAGCAATCCCCAGTATGATATAACAATCCCCTCCAATAACGAGACGAGGCTACGTTTTGAAGGGTCAAGTAGAACTCTCTTGCTGGCACACCCAGCCTGGTTTTTATTACAGTCAGGTAAACAGAACACACCCAGGGGAAGGTATAAACAACCAATAACACAATAGTAACGCCCACAGTTTCCCTCCCCTCCTGCTTGGAAGATAATTGAGTTTATTACTGTATCTACTCAATTATCTCCCAGCTAAAACTTACTTATTTTTATCCATAACACACAGACATTTCACAGGCAATACACATCCCTCATAGTTGGCCCCCTTCGTCACACCGGCGAACCGCCATGGACTTCAATGTGCAGGCAAATTTCAATACCCACAGGGACTCTTTCTGGCCACAATAGTGTTGGGAAAGTTGTTTCAAGGGGACCAAAGCCTGAACTGTGGCATGCCGGAGGGGGATCCATGGCAAAACTCCCACGGAAAATTACATAGTTGATGCAGAGTCTGGTTTTAAGCCATAAAGGGCATAAATCACCTAACATTCCTAAATTGTTTGGAATAACATGCTTTAAAACATCAGGTATGATGTTGTATCGATCAGGTAGTGTATGGGTTACACCCGCTTCACAGTAACAGACCAATCTCCCCTTTTAATGCACCGCAAACAACCCCAAACAGTCCCTTTGCACAACCGCAAACTCCCCATTTGCACAAGGTTGGATACCAAGCTAGCCATGTCCCGTTCCTTGTCCTCACTGATGTCATTGAAGGTCTCTTCCTCCACCCAGCCACCAAGGGTCCCCAAAAGGAGACAACAAGCCCCCTGGGACGCCTTCTGTGTTTGGTCTTCCACCTCCTCAAAGCCACCTTCCTCCTCTGACTCCTCTTCTTCAGACTTCTCTCTCTGCGTTGCCTCTGTCTGCGTTATTATAAGGTGTGTACTGTTAAGTAGTACTATTCCTAATTCCTGTTACGTCCACTATTAGGGGACGTGTATATGGCATTGATTTTTGGAACAGGGAGATGGAAAAAGATGCTTGGTCGGACCTCCTACTTCAAATTTGGGGCACTGCGCGTTCAATCTAAGGTGCCACCAGATATGACTGTCACTGTGCACTGGCAAAAGTTGGCAGAGTAGGCGCTGTAGGCCTCACACACACGCCTGTAGGCAGGCAACTGATATTCAATCGATTACAGTAAAAAAAGTGTTGTTTTGTGTCACTGTACACTACGGTTGCACCAGATATGACGTATCACTGTGCACTGGCAAAAGTTTGCAGAGTAGATGCAATAGGCTTCACACACACGCCTGTAGGCAGGCAATTGCTATTCAATCTATTACAGTCAAAAAAGTGTTGTTTTATGTCACTGAGCACAATATAAGCTGTGAGCCTGACACAGGCAGGCAACTGAAATTAGATTACAGGAAAAAAATTGTTGTTTTCAATGTATGTTACACCACCAGGTATGAGTAGTGAAAATAAGCACAATATAAGCTGTTAGGTGTTAGCCTGTCACACACACACGCTGGCAGGCAGGCATAGATTACACAAAAAAAATTATAAAATAAAATAAATGATGTTCAAAGTTTCCTCAATGATAAAGTATAGGGGGCGAACCGAAAAGCGCATGTGTTCGCCGTTCGTGGCGGACGCGAACATGCGAAAATCGCCGCGAATAGTTCTCCTGGCTTCTATAGCTGATGCTGTTGTTTGATACATACTTAGAGCCTGATTCAAATGAAATCTGCTACAATTCTGGTGCTATTCAATCGAACAAGCCTGCAAGTTACGGGCCGAAAGCCAAAACTGTAAACCATGCACTTGTATGTAGCATTTCAGGGCTGGAACATCATCAATTAAGCAAGCCGTAACTACCCATTTAGAAACAGCCAATAGAAAATGAGAAATCATTAGGTCAGTAAAACATGGAGGTACCCGTCAATCAATTAGCATTTGGAGGTCCAATATGTGATCAGACTCGCAAAACAGCAAAATATCAAAAAATAAAATTGAATGCCAATTCTGTTCTAGTCTGTATGGGTGGCCTGCTATGTATTAACTCATTGATTCCCGAGATCGATATAACCCGGAAATTAAACATAATTTTTTTTAATTTTTATTGCCGATTTGCAAGTTTGAAACTGTTGTGCAATTAATTCTAATGTCTTTCATCGCTTTCCCCATCATTTACAGTGCAGTATTGTTTTTTTATTTGCATTTACAGTGCTACGTACAGGGGTTAAACCCTTTTTGAGTCCTATCTGGACCTACCAGATAGGACTCAAAAAGGGTTTAACCCCTGTACGTAGCACTGTAAATGCAAATAAAAAAACAATACTGCACTGTAAATGATGGGGAAAGCGATGAAAGACATTAGAATTAATTGCACAACAGTTTCAAACTTGCAAATCGGCAATAAAAATTAAAAAAAATTATGTTTAATTTCCGGGTTATATCGATCTCGGGAATTTGCCATTTACGGGTGTCAAAACATTTGCGGGCTTGAGGAATTGTAGCAATTGAATAGCAATTTGCGATTTTAGCGATCGTAACTCTTGCGGACGGGACAAATCAAAGGCTTAGATGGGCTGTAAGTTCTGGTTTTAACAACCGCAAGGATTTCAAGGCCGTAACCCGTTTGTAGCCCGCAAAAAGACGCCAATTGAATAGCAAAATAACTTATGGTCTCCATTACGGGCTACTATAAATTACAATTGCTCAATTGAATCAGGCCATTAGTATTACTATTATTATAATGTTTATAGATATAGAAATAGATCTATTTATAAAGTATAATAAGGTACATTGGATACAACATTCAAATTATAAGGTCGAATCAATTCTAATGTAAGTACAAATATAATACAAGGCAACAGACAATTTGGTACCACAGAGCTGAGGTCCCTATTCAGGAGAATTTATAATCTAAAAGATTAGATTGGGGTATGAGTCAGGAGGGGTCATGACCAAAGCGTCTGGAAGTGGAGGTGGGGGGTGAAGGATTGTTGAGTGTGGGAGGTTGTGCAGATCATATCTTAAGTCTGGAGGTGAAAAGATTCTTTAAACAGATGCGTTGTTGATGAATTTTGAAATGTGAAGTCCTTTGTTAAAATTCTGGATGAAAATCAAGACTATGATGAAATGATCAGAATATCCCTCATTAGGTACTCCAATTGCCATATTATGTCTAAACCAGAAAAAAGATTGGAAGCAAAATGGTATTAAGTATATAAGTGATCTCTATTCGGGGAGAGTAATGCTTGATTGGTCGAGAGTCCAACCCAAGTTTAAACTAAATAAAAATTTTGGCTACAATTTATGTCTATTCAAAGTTCTATCAAACAAAGAGGGTTTAAGAAAAATAATATAAAATCATTAACAACATGTGAATTATTAACATATAATAAAAATGTTACTAACAGAGGGCCCTATTAAATTCTCCCTCGTAGTTCTCTCGGTGCTCGCAAAAGGCAGTTTTCCTGCTGTTTGCGAGAACCGAATCTCTCGCAGCCTGCTTTACGATATGACTGCGAGAAAATGGCCGAGAATAGGCTCCGAGAGAGCTACGTAGCCTTAAATCTATGCACGAGTCTCGCATATCGTAAGAATCCCTACGTGGACAAAAAGTCCACGCAAGGGATCCGAAAGCCTCTACGTGCTGCCTCGGAACAGCCCGAGACAGCAGTGTGAGGCTCCCCCCCTGCACCCTATACACACCCCCATGCTGCAGGGGTCTCTAGCGGCACCCCTGCAGCACCCCCACATTAACCCCTTGCAGCGGGGGTCCCCGATCTGCATAGATCAGGCCCCCCGCTGCATTTAAAACTTTTAAATTCCCCGCCGCGGCTCCTTAAAGGGACCGCGGCACACTATTACCCAATCCCGGCCGCGGCACTTAAAATTAACCCCCCTCTATGCTGGGGGTCCCCATCAGGACCCCCGAAGTGTCCCCACATAAACCCATTGCAGGGGGGGGGCCCCGATCTGCATAGATCAGGCCCCCCGCTGCATTTAAAACTTTTAAATTCCCCGCCGCGGCTCCTTAAAGGGACCGCGGCACACTATTACCCAATCCCGGCCGCGGCACTTAAAATTAACCCCCCTCTATGCTGGGGGTCCCCATCGGGACCCCCGAAGTGTCCCCACATAAACCCATTGCAGGGGGGGGCCCCGATCTGCATAGATCAGGCCCCCCGCTGCATTTAAAACTTTTAAATTCCCCGCCGCGGCTCCTTAAAGGGACCGCGGCACACTATTACCCAATCCCGGCCGCGGCACTTAAAATTAACCCCCCTCTATGCTGGGGGTCCCCATCGGGACCCCCGAAGTGTCCCCACATAAACCCCCTGCAGCGGGGGGCCCCGATCGGCACCGATCGTGACCCTGCTGCAATTCAATTTTAAATTTCCCGCCTCGCGGGTCCTCAAAGGACCGTAAAGGTCCTGAAAGGACTCGCACTAAAAATATTAACCCCAGGCAACTATAATTACCCCATTAACTCATGGTGGTCAATCCAGACCACCATAAGGCTCTAATTAACCCATTAACTCATGGTGGTCAATACAGACCACCATAAGGCCTAAATTAACCCATTAACTCATGATGGTCAATCCAGACCACCATAAGGCTCTATTTAACCCATTAACTCATGGTGGTCAATCCAGACCACCATAAGGCTCTAATTAACCCATTAACTCATGATGGTCAATACAGACCACCATAAGGCCTAAATTAACCCATTAACTCATGATGGTCAATCCAGACCACCATAAGGCTCTATTTAACCCATTAACTCATGGTGGTCAATCCAGACCACCATAAGGCTCTAATTAACCCATTAACTCATGATGGTCAATCCAGACCAACATAAGGCTCTATTTAACCCATTAACTCATGGTGGTCAATCCAGACCACCATAAGGCTCTAATTAACCCATTAACTCATGGTGGTCTATACAGACCACCATAAGGCCTAAATTAACCCATTAACTCATGATGGTCAATCCAGACCACCATAAGGCTCTATTTAACCCATTAACTCATGGTGGTCAATACAGACCACCATAAGGCCTAAATTAACCCATTAACTCATGATGGTCAATCCAGACCACCATAAGGCTCTATTTAACCCATTAACTCATGGTGGTCAATCCAGACCACCATAAGGCTCTAATTAACCCATTAACTCATGATGGTCAATCCAGACCACCATAAGGCTCTAATTAACCCATTAACTCATGGTGGTCAATACAGACCACCATAAGGCCTAAATTAACCCATTAACTCATGATGGTCAATCCAGACCACCATAAGGCTCTATTTAACCCATTAACTCATGGTGGTCAATACAGACCACCATAAGGCCTAAATTAACCCATTAACTCATGATGGTCAATCCAGACCACCATAAGGCCTAAATTAACCCATTAACTCATGATGGTCAATCCAGACCACCATAAGGCTCTATTTAACCCCATCAGTCCCATAAGGGTATATTATTACCATTATGGGCCTGTTACAACCCAACATTAACCACATAAGTGCCATGATGGTCCTCAAGGACCATCATGACACTAACTACAAACACTACACTATAACCCCCAATAAACCATTTAATATAAACTAACCCCCCTCTACACTAATCTATTAACACTTACACTACCTACCTACACTACCTACCCCCTAATAAACCTTCCCACCACTCTAATTACAAAAAATAAAAAACCTACAGCACAGAAAACAAAAAACCTACAGTACAAAAAACAAAAAAACCTACAGTACAGAAAACAAAAAACAATTACAACCCCACCCCCCACTACAGAAAACAAAAAAATACATTACAACCCCACCCCCCACTACAGAAAACAAAAAAATTACACACCTGAAAAGGAAAGACAGATAAACACAATACAATACATACATATAATACATTACATATATTACATACAATACATGACATTACATATAATATATTAAATATAATATATTACATATAATATATTACATATAATACATTACATACATTACATACAATACATGACATTACATACATTACATATAATATATTAAATATAATATATTACATATAATATATTACATATAATATATTACATATAGTCCTAATCAAATACCCCCTATCTATCTAACATACAATCTATTTAATTTAAAATAAATCCTAACTATATCAAATACATCCCCCTATCTATCTAATATACAAAAAATCCTAACTACATACACAGACCATTATTCTAAAGTAAAATAAAATAATTACAGTCCTAACTACATACACAGACCCTAATTCTAAGCTAAAATCAATAAATTAAGACCACTTACCTTTAAGATGTTGCTTCAGATCACTAACCTATGGGTCAAACAAAAAATAAAAATTAGTACAAAACATTAACATCAAATAAATAAACATTCTATACATTCTAAATATTCAACTCACCTTTACAGCATGTCCAGTCACTGTTTAGCTCTTCCGGCGCGGCCCTGTTAAAAAAAAAACACAATACATGAATACATGAATACAATATATAAACAATAAATAAAATACACAAATAAACATCTAAATATACATTTCACTTACCTACCCGCGATGTCCCCGGCCTTCTCTCCTTCAGCCCCGGCTGGGCCGCGGAACCATTCGCGCTCTAAAAAAAAAAAAGAAAAAAAACTAACGGAGGTCTGCACTGGCAGACCTCCCCGACGCTACTGAACCTCCCGGAGTCGTTTCCGGGAGGAAATTGGCATTGGCGGCTTGTGATTGGCTGAAAAAGCTGTCTATCAATTTCAGCCAATCAAAAGTCGTCAATGTGTGAGCCAATCAGGATGGGATACACCCCAATATCCCACCCTGATTGGCTTAAACACTTGTCTATCTTTCTGGGAACCAATCACAACGCTCAGATGCCTTCAGCCAATCACTATGGGATACACCCCCACGGAGTGATTGGTAGAAGACATCTGCGCATCCTGATTGGCTCCTACATTGACGACTTTTGATTGGCTGACAGCTTTTTCAGCCAATCACAAGCCGACAATGCCAATTTCCTCCCGGAAACGACTCCGGGAGGTTCAGTAGCGTCGGGGAGGTCTGCCAGTGCAGACCTCCGTTAGTTTTTTTTTTTTTTTTTTTTAGAGCGCGGATGGTTCCGCGGCCCAGCCGGGGCTGAAGGAGAGAAGGCCGGGGACATCGCGGGGAGGTAAGTTAAATGTAT
The DNA here is from genome assembly GCA_027410445.1 of Discoglossus pictus. Taxonomy (NCBI): domain Eukaryota; kingdom Metazoa; phylum Chordata; class Amphibia; order Anura; family Alytidae; genus Discoglossus; species Discoglossus pictus. The sequence goes on from CM050169.1 coordinate 238,253,334, forward strand.
ATTTAGATGTTTATTTGTGTATTTTATTTATTGTTTATATATTGTATTCATGTATTCATGTATTGTGTTTTTTTTTTTAACAGGGCCGCGCCGGAAGAGCTAAAAAGTGACTGGACATGCTGTAAAGGTGAGTTGAATATTTAGAATGTATAGAATGTTTATTTATTTGATGTTAATGTTTTGTACTAATTTTTATTTTTTGTTTGACCCATAGGTTAGTGATCTGAAGCAACATCTTAAAGGTAAGTGGTCTTAATTTATTGATTTTAGCTTAGAATTAGGGTCTGTGTATGTAGTTAGGATTTTTTGTATATTAGATAGATAGGGGGATGTATTTGATATAGTTAGGATTTATTTTAAATTAAATAGATTGTATGTTAGATAGATAGGGGGTATTTGATTAGGACTATATGTAATATATTATATGTAATATATAATATGTAATATATTATATGTAATACATTATATGTAATGTATGTAATGTCATGTATTGTATGTAATGTATGTAATGTATTATATGTAATATATTATATGTAATATATTATATTTAATATATTATATTTAATGTATGTAATGTCATGTATTGTATGTAATGTATGTAATGTATTATATGTAATATATTATATTTAATATATTATATTTAATGTATGTAATGTCATGTATTGTATGTAATGTATGTAATGTATTATATGTAATATATTATATGTAATATATTATATTTAATATATTATATTTAATGTATGTAATGTCATGTATTGTATTATATGTATGTAATGTATTGTGTTTATCTGTCTTTCCTTTTCAGGTGTGTAATTTTTTTATTTTCTGTAGTGGGGGGTGGGGTTGTAATGTATTTTTTTGTTTTCTGTAGTGGGGGGTGGGGTTGTAATTTTTATTTTTTCTGTACTGTAGGTTTTTTTGTTTTTTGTACTGTAGGTTTTTTGTTTTCTGTGCTGTAGGTTTATTGTTTTTTGTAATTAGAGTGTTGGGGAGGTTTATTAGGGGGTAGGTAGTGTAGGTAGGTAGTGTAAGTGTTAATAGATTAGTGTAGAGGGGGGTTAGTTTAGATTAAATGGTTTATTGGGGGTTATAGTGTAGTGTTTGTAGTTAGTGTCATGATGGTCCTTGAGGACCATCATGGCACTTATGTGGTTAATGTTGGGTTGTAACAGGCCCATAATGGTAATAATATACCCTTATGGGACTGATGGGGTTAAATAGAGCCTTATGGTGGTCTGTATTGACCACCATGAGTTAATGGGTTAATTAGAGTCTTATGGTGGTCTGTATTGACCACTATGAGTTAATGGGTTAATTTAGGCCTTATGGTGGTCTGTATTGACCACCATGAGTTAATGGGTTAATTAGAGCCTTATGGTGGTCTGTATTGACCACCATGAGTTAATGGGTTAATTAGAGCCTTATGGTGGTCTGTATTGACCACCATGAGTTAATGGGTTAATTTAGGCCTTATGGTGGTCTGTATTGACCACCATGAGTTAATGGGTTAATTAGAGCCTTATGGTGGTCTGTATTGACCACCATGAGTTAATGGGTTAATTTAGGCCTTATGGTGGTCTGTATTGACCACCATGAGTTAATGGGTTAATTAGAGCCTTATGGTGGTCTGTATTGACCACCATGAGTTAATGGGTTAATTTAGGCCTTATGGTGGTCTGTATTGACCACCATGAGTTAATGGGTTAATTAGAGCCTTATGGTGGTCTGTATTGACCACCATGAGTTAATGGGTTAATTTAGGCCTTATGGTGGTCTGTATTGACCACCATGAGTTAATGGGTTAATTAGAGCCTTATGGTGGTCTGTATTGACCACCATGAGTTAATGGGTTAATTTAGGCCTTATGGTGGTCTGTATTGACCACCATGAGTTAATGGGTTAATTAGAGCCTTATGGTGGTCTGTATTGACCACCATGAGTTAATGGGTTAATTTAGGCCTTATGGTGGTCTGTATTGACCACCATGAGTTAATGGGTTAATTAGAGCCTTATGGTGGTCTGTATTGACCACCATGAGTTAATGGGTTAATTAGAGCCTTATGGTGGTCTGTATTGACCACCATGAGTTAATGGGTTAATTTAGGCCTTATGGTGGTCTGTATTGACCACCATGAGTTAATGGGTTAATTAGAGCCTTATGGTGGTCTGTATTGACCACCATGAGTTAATGGGTTAATTTAGGCCTTATGGTGGTCTGTATTGACCACCATGAGTTAATGGGTTAATTAGAGCCTTATGGTGGTCTGTATTGACCACCATGAGTTAATGGGTTAATTTAGGCCTTATGGTGGTCTGTATTGACCACCATGAGTTAATGGGTTAATTAGAGCCTTATGGTGGTCTGTATTGACCACCATGAGTTAATGGGTTAATTTAGGCCTTATGGTGGTCTGTATTGACCACCATGAGTTAATGGGTTAATTAGAGCCTTATGGTGGTCTGTATTGACCACCATGAGTTAATGGGTTAATTTAGGCCTTATGGTGGTCTGTATTGACCACCATGAGTTAATGGGTTAATTAGAGCCTTATGGTGGTCTGTATTGACCACCATGAGTTAATGGGTTAATTTAGGCCTTATGGTGGTCTGTATTGACCACCATGAGTTAATGGGTTAATTTAGGCCTTATGGTGGTCTGGATTGACCATCATGAGTTAATGGGGTAATTATAGTTGCCTGGGGTTAATATTTTTAGTGCGAGTCCTTTCAGGACCTTTACGGTCCTTTGAGGACCCGCGAGGCGGGAAATTTAAAATTGAATTGCAGCAGGGTCACGATCGGTGTCGATCGGGGCCCCCCGCAGCAGGGGGTTTATATGGGGACACTTCGGGGGTCCCGATGGGGACCCCCAGCATAGAGGGGGGTTAATTTTAAGTGCCGCGGCCCGGGATTGGGTAATAGTGTGCCTCGGTCCCTTTAAGGAGCCGCGGCGGGGAATTTAAAAGTTTTAAATGCAGCGGAGGGCCTGATCTATGCAGATCGGGGACCCCCCCTGCAATGGGTTTATGTGGGGACACTTCGGGGGTCCCGATGGGGACCCCCAGCATAGAGGGGGGTTAATTTTAAGTGCCGCGGCCGGGATTGGGTAATAGTGTGCCGCGGTCCCTTTAAGGAGCCGCGGCGGGGAATTTAAAAGTTTTAAATGCAGCGGGGGCCTGATCGGTGCCGATCGGGGACCCCCGCTGCAAGGGGTTAATGTGTGGGGGCTGCGGGGGTTCCTATGGACCCCTGCAGCAAGGTGTTCATGTGAGGACACTTCGGGGGTCCCGACAGGGACCCCCGCATTGAGGGGGGGTTCATTTTAGGTGCCTAGGGGGGGGGTTTGGAGTACCCCCCACGGCAGGGCTTATGTGGGGGACTGCCGCGGAGGTCCCTTTTAGGACCCCCGCAGCAATTGATGAGGAGTGGGAGCCTGCGATATCATCTCGCAGGCTGTCACTCCTCATGTACATTTACGCAGTGTAGATACGTACGGCCCTGCTGCGTAGCTCACACGTTGCTCGCAGCAGGGCTAATTTAATAGCATTGTAAGTTAGAGAAACTTTGCAGTACGTAGGGCTTAAGTAGAAGCCTCTTATTTACGAGGCTGGAATTTAATAGGGCCCAGAGTATCTAAATGTCAAAAGATCTAACATTGACATGCCATCTAGAAGCATGCAGTCTTATTAAATTGCGATTCGGTAAATTTAAAAGGGCTTTATTTAAGCACACAACATATTTTATTTACAGAAGTTTTTAGTTAGTGAACTTCTATCCAAAAGCAAGGTCTTCACTAACTAAAAACTTCTGTAAATAAAATATGCTGTGTGCTTATATAGAGCCCTTATAAATTTACAGAATCGCAATTTAATAAGGCTGATGGTTTAGAGCCATAAAATGGTAAAAGTATCTTCTAGGTCACCCTCTTACCTGGAACTGTATTTTAAGATTGTCAACAGATGGTATTGGACGCCCAAATTTATAAATACATTTTCACAAAGAGATACAATATTGTGTTGGAAAGAATGTGGGCTAAGGGGAGACAATTGTCGTGCTTGATGGGAGTGCACCAAGCTGAAATCATTCTGGAGAAGGTGTATATTTTGGATTACAGATGTAACAGGGGTGGAAATCCCCTTTAGTCCAAAGATTATAATCTTACATATAAATCTTACCGAGAGGTTTTCCCAATGTAATTATTTAATATCTCATATTCTGTTGATGGCAAAATTGATGCTATGTAAATATTGGACGTTAAATATGCTCCCTACGATAACAGAAATAATTAGATATATTAATAGAAATAGAGATTTTCATCTCCAAGATCAAGACCATTCTGATAGTAGGAAGAAACAATGTCTGCTGGCTTAATGGCATATATGGGATCATTATATTAAGAGGAGAAGAAATGATTAAATTTCCATTATTTATCTGTATTTTAATGACTTTATCTGCTTATTATGTATAAAATACTCTTTATTTAATGCTATCAGTGCACTTTATAACAGATTTAACCTTGATCTGACTTTTTGTATGTATGTAATGTGTGTGTATTGTAAGATTTTTGTTTTTATATGTTTACAAAATAAAGATTTGAAATAAAAAAAAATGGGAAGTCCTTAGTCTCTTTAAGGTGGTAACTTTATCAGAGATCTTATTTCAGGAGGGCATTCAGGGTGTGAGGGCATTCCCTAGCTCTACCAGCAATGCAGGGGCTAATGACTATGGATGATGAGATCTCACCTTCTACTGGCCTATAATGAAAGAATTGTCCTCCTAGATAGACAGATACACTGACGGATAGATAGATAGATAGATAGATAGAGGGATATATAGATAGATAGATAGATAGATAGATAGATAGATAGATAGATAGATAGATAGATAGATAGATAGATGGATGTGACAAACAGACAGATTGTTCAGTCAGATTATTAATATATTAATAAAGAGTTCCATCATGGCTCTTTACATAGCTCAAATTAGAAAATAAAAGAGGGTCCAATTAACACACTGTTTGAGAAGTAACCGATTCCAGACGGTCCTAAAGAGAGCTGGTGATAGGGAGCAATAAGTAAATTATTACACAGCATTATACAAACATGGTCACCTTATTAGGTACACCTGTTCATTAATGCAAATATCTAATCAGCCAATCATGTGGCAGCAACTCAATACAGTGACATGGTGCAGAGATTCAGACCAAACATCACAATGACGAAAAAATGTCACACAGGCTGACCAATCAGTAAGCCCCATCCCTAAATAATAGGCTGCCCCTTGCTTACTTGGAAACCCTGTACCTCTGTTGAGATCAAATCTTTAATCTCATCCTGTTAATTATATGTAGGTGGGCTGAGTGAGTTATCAGCAGAAAACAACATTGTAACATAATAGGCTGGTGCAATAGCCTGCAGACCAGCTAATATTTTTCTTTACAACAATTCCTATAACATGAAACATAATACATAAACCAATATACATACAGTATAACAGTGTAATCATATTGTAAACATAAGCACTAAGAAATACATAACCATTATAATAAAAACAGGGTAACTCTGGCCAGGCAGGCTCAGACCATAGGCTAAAACAGTCCAGTCAGGCCCTGGGCATGACAACTCCTCCCTCCTTCTTTCTAGTGGAGATTGAGAAGCTATCCTGCCAGATAGCTTTCCAGCTACAAGGCTGCTACTTGTTCTCTGAGGTCTAAGCCATGGCACAGTCCCAACAATCTCGATCCTGTCCAGGGTTAATTCTCCCTCCTTCCCAGTGGTTTAGTGACCTTTCCAAGCCCCTGGGAAACATATAAGATCACTGGCCTGGAGGACCCTTCAAGGCAGTCCAGGGGAAACAGTACATCCAGCAAAAACTTGGGAGGGTCCTTTCCCAGCAAAATTATCTCCTTCCAGGCAGGAAAGACCTCCTGACCTGCTGATTCTGAGATGGTACCAGGTCTCCTTGGTAAAATAGAAGACACCAACTTCTCCCTTGTCAATGATCCCGGCCAGTGGTCCCTCTTTTCCAGTGATAGAGGAACATAAACAGTGTCTTTGGGCCACTGCAGGGGAGTTAATACAGGGAGGCCAGGTGACAAACCACACCCTGGGGTATCCTCTGTGGAAATCCAGGAAAACTAACCCATCCAGTGGTGAAAAAATCTGGGTTAATTCTGGGGCCTCACCCACCCCAGCCAAGCCAGTACAAACAGCTGACTGGTGGTATTTACAACAGTCCATGGGCCTAGTGGACCACGTGTGGACAACATTTTTCCCCTCCCCATGTCTGTTACTTCTCCTGTCCAGTGTTTGAATCCCAGGGAATTTAATGGGCTTTCTGGCTTACCCAATTCATGTGGTCCCAGGGGATTAGCCAGTTCCAGTAACTGCTCATCTGGGATTATTCCAACCCCTCAAAAGCCATGGCCAATGCCCCTTCTTTCCTCCTCGATTAGGGAAAACATATTCTGGGGCATCCCATAAGACAATAGTTCCGCTAAGGACTGTACCTGCCGCATCAACCAGTCTGTACTCCTCCTGATGGACTTGTCTAGGATTTCTACTCCTTGGGGCGGCATTGTACTCGCTGTCTCCCAGCCCCTTTCTTCTGAAACCACTGTCTGGGCACAGCTCTTACCTTCTTCTAGATCTTTACTTCCTAGATCCTTGGGCAAAATCTCCTGGCTCTCACCATCTGATACTGCCTGGCATGTGGATGCAGGCAGTCCTTGAGTACCAGCTGTTACTGCCTCCTGCACAGTATGAAGAGCATGGCTGCTTGCCATTTCTGCTCCAGGGTATGTGGCTGGCTCCTGTACAATAGATATCCCAGGAACCTCCTCACTAAGCCTGCAGTCCATTGGTAGGGCCCATTGCTCATTGGGTTCTTCCCTGACTATAGGAGTAGGGTAGATTTCTGCCAGGTCTTCCTCTGGGCCTGGCACTGCTGTGGTTAGGCCCTGTCCCCATGCCTCTAACTGGGCGAGGCTCAGCCCCCTAAAGCTAGGGACTAGTTCTTCCTCTTCCAGGTCAAGCCATGGCATCAAGGCAGCTTTGCTAATTTTAACATCCATGAGGCCAGAATTCTCCCCACAGTCTATGCAACCCTCTCCCCGGGCCTCTTGAAAAATTTTATGATCCTCTGAGGGCAAGTCCACTGTTGTCCCAAAGTTTAAACAGTTTCCCTCTGACCCAGACGTGGACAAATTTCGCTTGGTCCCCTTTGACTCTGGAAGGTGACTCTCACTCCATGCCTGACTGGCAGGACTCCTCCCAACTGGGTGGCCAAAAGCCCTCTAGGGATGCTTCATCCTGCTGGATCAATGGCATCAGGGAAAAAACCTTATCCAACCATTGGGCCACCCCCACAGAGTTAACATCTCTTGAGCACATCCACTGTACGCTGTGCAGTGCCCACTCCACACTTCAGAGGGCCATATGCCAACTCCCAGAGTGCCTCCTTCAGCTCTACTGACAAATAGAGCTCCACACTAGGGATTCCAACCTCTCCCATCCAGGCTGCATACTGGTCCTATAAGTCACTTTCCTGCACCACCAGGTCCTCCAGCCATTCAATTAGCTTGTGACCCGGCTTTAGTCCCAGAAATGCCGCCCATTGATTCAGAAGCAAAGTTTCTTGAGAGTCCATTTCAAGGACAAAAAAATCTTCTGTCTCCACTTGGGATAAGTATTCACCATCCACAGGAGCTGGGAAAGGGCCATTGCATACCCCTCTCCTCTCCCACTGTCCCAGTATAGTCCTCTGCTGATCCATGCTTTAAGATCCATTTCCGCTGGTCTCAGCTCCATCATTTCCATGTAAATTGCCATCTTACTGTATTCCACAGAGGTCCCACGACTGCCAGCCAATTGTCACAATCTGCTACTTCAATTGTACTTGGTAAGAACCTAGTTCAAACCTATCTAGCAGAATCGTGCGTTTCTTGTACACCTCTGATAGCAGAAGATGGACCATACACAGGAACCATGCCCAGGAACTTGCTTCAGCAGACCAGAATATCAGGAACACCATATAATCCATTAGAATTAGGATTAATGCACAGAATGACACTGAATGCATTAACCAACATACATACCAATATAACAGTGTAATCATCTTGTAACCATAAGCACTAAGAAATACATCACCATAAAAATAAAAACAGGGTAACTCTGGCCAGCCAGGCCCTGGGCATGACACTATATATTCTCTGGACCCCAATATTATGCACCTCTCTACCAAAAGTACTCATTAAACAAGATTATTTTTCACCTTTCTCTGTGCCGATTTTTGTTGATTCCTTTTCCAGTTTAGAAAGATGCAACAATGTAACTTTTGTCAGACTTGTCCCCAAAGGTGGTAGAATTTCATTTTCATTAAGTTTTGTTTTAGATTAAAAAAAAATATATATAATTTAACAAATAAATATAAATTAATCAAAATATGAATAAATGTAAAGATATAATAAAAAGATTAAAAAAGAAAAATATATGATTATTAAAAAATAAATGAAAGCATATATATATATATATATATATATATATTAAAAACAGGGCATTTTTTTCATATAAAATATTACATAAATAGTAAAGTCAATTATTAGTTAATATAATTTAAAATAATTCTCCAGAGTAATTAAGAGAAGGAATTAAGTGATCAACATTATGTATATTCAACCATGGAAACAAATTTAATGTGATAGGAAGACTTCTAAAATAATATATTTAAGGTAAAGCTGTCATCTTAAAAGAATGAATATGACCCAACCAAGACATATGCAGCCTTATTAAATTGCAATTTTGGGCAATTGAATAGGGCTCTATATAAGCACAGAGCGTGTGTTTTTTAGAGAAGTTTTTAGTTAGTGAACTTCTATCCAAAAGCAAGGTCTTCCGAACTAAAAACTTCTGTAAAAAAATATATGCTCTGTGCTTATATAGAGCCCTATTCAATTGGCCAAATTGCAATTTAGTAAGGGTAATGGTGTTTTGACTTAGATCTTAGATCTTTTTTTACATTTTAAATAATTAATGAGAATATTTATACCTATATATTTTAATGTACCTTCTTTTTATTATTTTTAAAAACCCCAATATAATGATTTCATTTTTCTAAATCAGAATTGTATTAAAACTATCCATTTTTTCCTTTAATTACACTTATAACAGTTAAAAAAACTAAATTAAAAACGTTTTTAAACATGTTGTTAAGAGATCTTTACATTGGTGTGCTTCACATTGCACTGAATTACGTGGCCCTTTAAGGATAAGCTTAGCCAGAGATATAAAAATAGATATGCCTGATATGCTGCAGTCCATAGGGTCACTGTCATGACCAAGGGGTGAGAGGACCAGGTACCCCTCAAAACCCCCTGATTTCCGCTAACTGGAACACCCCTTGGATTGTGATGAGTTTGGATATCTCAGTGCTCAATCAGCATAGTCAGCTCAGGATCAGCGGTCGTCAGGGTACAGGAACACAGGAGCAGGTGATGGTCCCTTTAAGATAGGACTCAGCAGGATAATCAGGATACCCTCCAGTGATTAGCTCTATAATGGCACATACACCGTGATTATGTAGAGTCAAACAGAGCATAACTTTAATGGTCATTTCACATCTTTTTATATAATATCCACTTGCAAAACATTAAAGAACAATTTTGTATGTAGTAATTTCTGAAAAGTAATTCTTTTTTAGCATTGTGAGCAATTTTGCACAGAAAGTCCCCTAACACTAAGTTAAGTGTATAGTGATTTCTAAAATGTCCTCTAAAACTACAATTTTATGTATCAAAATAAACAATAGAAATTGTAAATTAATCTTTTATCAACTCCTTACATAATTGCAGCCTACAGTTTACAGCCTAGTAATATGGAGTCCACACAACCATTATCACATGTAATAGTTGTCGTAATTGCGAATTGTCATTGCACAATTTTAAATAATACGGGCTTGCTCATCATCGTGAGGCCCGCATTACTTTGCTGCAATGAGCGCCTAAGGCGCTCATCGCAAGGCCCGCAAGACTTAGAAACAGGCTGGCAATGAGCTCCAAAGGCGCTCATTGCCAGGCCCACGAGCAAGGCGGCGAAGGCCGTAGGCCTTTGGCACTCAGCGCGGGGTCCGCAAGACTTTGAAAAAGGCTGGCATTGAGCGCTCAGTGCCAGGCCCACAATAATCGCCCTCGATGAGCGCAAAGCACACAACACTTTGAAAAAATTAAAAAATTAACGACCGCCATGTTTTTCAAGCCTGTAACTCGGAAGTCGACAGTATACCGCAAAACGACGTGCACTTACTTCAGAAATTAACTTACAACTTCACAAACAGCAAAGGGTGAGAGGCAGGAAGCCCGTGAGTTAGGTGGCTAGCTAATTTGAGGTTTAATTGACGTTTCTTGTAGATTGAAAATCGGCTAAGCGAGGAAAAAAATGGCGTCCGTAAACGGGGCTTGCGATGATCGGCGAAGGTGCTCATTGTGAGGCATAAAAGTGGCGGGTTGGCACTGTGGAACAGGCTCCCAATGAGCGCCGAAGGAGCTCAACGCGAGACCCGCAAGTTAGAGGGGGGAGAACCTTGCATTGTGTGGCAAACAGCATTGCCAGCCTTCAAATTTATTGCCGTCATTTTTGACGGGCAAGTCGCTAGTTGTAGACGTTGTACATATAAGAGAGATCTTTGAAACTATAATCAAGCTGTCCTTCTGGGTCAGCACAAAAGCCAAGCTGCTGACTGAAGCTATAGTACCAAACATGGCAAACACTGCTGTACAATAGTCATCTCCAGTGTACCATGTGAAAAGTACCAGGGCCCACGACTAAGGAGGGGCCCTCTGCTACCATCAATGGCCTGGAATAAAGTAGTAGAGCATTTTGTTCACAAAGTCTATTTTAGATAAACATACAAATATTAATTTATGCATACACAAAGGCTTATCTAACCCTTCCTCTGTATCTATCTATCTATGTGTCTATCTATGTGTCTATCTATGTGTCTATCTATGTGTCTATGTGTCTGTCTATCTATGTGTCTGTCTATCTATGTGTCTGTCTGTCTATGTGTCTGTCTGTCTATGTGTCTGTCTGTCTATGTGTCTGTCTATCTATCTATCTATCTATCTATCTATCTATCTATCTATCTATCTATCTATCTATCTATCTATCTGTCTGTCTGTCTGTCTGTCTGTCTGTCTATCCCTCTATCTATCTATCTATCTATCTATCTATCTATCTATCTATCTATCTATCTATCTATCTATCTATCTATCTATCTGTCTATCCATCTATCTATCTATCTATCTATCTATCTATCTATCTATCTATCTATCTATCTATCTATCTATCTATCTATCTATCTATCTATCTGTCTATCTATCTATCTATCTATCTATCTATCTATCTATCTATCTATCTATCTATCTATCTATCCCTCTATCTGTCTATCTATCTACACATATAGATCAGAGTATTGCAGTTTATAGTGATACATTTTTATTGGACAGACATGTTCATAATAATAATGATGAGATTTTGAGAGGTGCTCCTCTCTTTATCAAATCAGAAGCAATATTAACATGACAAAGAGAGGAGCATCTCTCAAAACCTCATCATTATTAGGACTATGTTTGTCCATTAAAAAAGGTATCACTATATACTGCAATACTCTGATTATTCATCTAGATTACTGGACAATCATGGCCACCTTACTCTTTATATATATATAATTCAAGAGTGAAGTAGCCGTGAATGTCCATTAAGTTAGTAATTATTAATCTATATATATATAGATTAATAATGAGTATTGCAGTATATTATGATTGCCTCTGAGTATCTTGATTTTTAGGTGTTGGATGGAGTGATTGTTCTGTCTGAAATGGTGTCCAACTGGGGTACAATAACTGTCCTCATTGTGCTTTTTTATTGAATGCCTGTATAAATTCATTCGCAAGTGCAGTTTTTAGCTGGTTTCTCCTGGGACGCTGAGTCAATATAAATAAAAGTTATCACGATATACAAAAGTTATCACAACATACTGCAATATTCATTATTAATATATATATATACACACAGTGTCCATTCAGCACTCCATCAGTATTTTGTGTATATTTCCACCGTTGGGTAGACCTGACCTGTTGTATCTGTCACAGTTAACCCTACACTTATATGTTTTATCTCACAGTAAATGTCTTTATTAGGCAGCCTCCCAGTGGCGTGCTGTGCATCAGTGTATCATGCTGTTCATGACCATCTGCTCCCTATTGGCAGCCCAGACTGCCAGTCTTTCTCCCTTAATGCTTATTGGCTGTTTGCCACTGGAGTGGGCGTTTACAGATCTGCCTGGCGGCTCATGAGGCAGCCTGATGGCCTTTATCTCTTAGCCTTTCCCTGGCAGAGGGGCTCAGTATACATTGCAATTCATGTCATGTGTTTAGTCAGCTAACTTGTCATGTATGCCCCCAATTCTCACACGCTATGAGTGTACTGACAAGTCACCTCCACTATAGTCACCTCCTCCTCCACTATAGACTCCTATAGACTCCTCCACTATAGTCAACTCCACTATTGTTACCTCCACTATAGTCACCTCCACTATAGTCACCTCCACTATAGTAACCTCCTCCTCCACTATAGACTCCTCCACTATAGTCACCTCCACTATAGTCACCTCCTCCTCCACTATAGACTCCTCCACTATAGTCACCTCCACTATAGTCACCTCCACTATTGTCACCTCCACTATAGTCACCTCCACTATAGTCACCTCCACTATAGTCACCTCCTCCTCCACTATAGTCACCTCCACTATAGTCACCTCCACTATAGTCACCTCCTCCTCCACTATAGTCACCTCCACTATGGTCACCTCCACTATAGTCACCTCCTCCTCCACTATAGTCACCTCCACTATAGTCACCTCCACTATAGTCACCTCCTCCTCCACTATAGACTCCTATAGACTCCTCCACTATAGTCAACTGCACTATAGTCACCTCCACTATAGTCACCTCCTCCTCCACTATAGACTCCTATAGACTCCTCCACTATAGTCAACTGCACTATAGTCACCTCCACTATAGTCACCTCCTCCTCCACTATAGACTCCTATAGACTCCTCCACTATAGTCAACTGCACTATAGTCACCTCTACCTCCCATATAGTCCCCTCCACTATAGTCACCTCCACCTCCATTATAGACTTCTCCACTATAGCCTCCTCCACTATAATCACCCCCCCCCTCCACTGATCATAGAGGTAATTTAGTATTTATTGCCCTGCCTCTGTCCGTAGAGGCCACTTAGTATTTTTTTTTTTAACAAAGACCTTTCTAATAACAGCCACTAATCTTCACAGAGGTTTGTCAAAATCCTCCACTTTCACTGAGGTTCATTCATCATAACAGCATCTCCACTTAACTCACGCTCCTCTTTTCTCATCTCCACTTTCCTCACCCTCCTCCTTTCTCATCTCCTCTTTTCCCCTCCTCTTGTTTCTCCTCATTTCTCCCACCTTTTGTTTTCTCCCACCTTCTCTTTTCTCCCCTCCTCTATTCTACCATCTCCTCTTTCCCCCCTCCTCTTTTCTCCCACCTCCACTTTTCTCTCCTCTCCCCCCTTTTTTTTTTCTCCCACCTCTTCTTTTCTCCCCTCCTCTAAACTACCCCTACTCTTTTTTCCCTCCTCTCTTCTCTGCCTTCTTTTTTCTCCCACCTCCTCTTTCCTTACCTCCTGTTTTCTACCTTCCTCTTTTCTCCCACCTCCTCTTTTTTCCTCTCCTCTTTTCTCCCACCTCCTCTTTGATCCCCCTCCACTTTCTCCACTCCTTCCTCTCCTCTTTTCCTCCTCCTCTTTTCTTCACTCCCCTTTTCTTCCTCATCCTCCTTTTATCTTCTCCTCTTTTTCCCCCCTCCTCTTTTCTCTCCTCCTCTATTCTCCTCTTTCCTCCCCCTTTTAGTATTTATTTTAACAAAGGCCTTTCTAATAACAGCCGCTAATCTTCACAGAGGTTTGTCAACGTCCTCCACTTTCACGGAGGTTCATTCATCATAACTGCATCTCCACTTTTCTCCCCCTCCTCTTTTCCCACCCTCCTCTTTTTTGCTCTCCTCTTTTCTCCCTTTCTCTTTCCCCACTCATCTTTTCTCTCCTCATTCCTCCCTTTTATTTTCTCCCCCTTCTCTTTTCTCCCCACTGCTATTCTACCATCTCCTCTTTTCTCCCACCTCCTTTTTCTCCTCTCCACTTTTCTCTTATCTCCCCCCTTTTCTTTTCTCCCACCTCTTCTTTTCTCCCCTCCTCTAAACTACTCCTACTCTTTTTTTCATCCTCTCTTCTCTGCCTTCTTTTTTCTTCCACCTCCTCTTCCACCTCCTCTTTTCTCCCCCGTTTCCTTCCCCGCTCTTTTCTCCCACCTCCTCTTTGCTCCCCCTCCTCTTTTCTCCACTCCTTCCTCTCCTCTTTTCTTCCTCCTCTTTTTTTCCTCATCCACTTTTCTCTTATCCTCTTTTCTCCCCCTCCTCTTTTCTCCACTGCTTTATTCTCCTCTTCCTCTTTCCTCCCCTCCTTTATTTCTCCCCTCCTCTTTTCTCCTGGCTCCTCTTTTCCCCCCTCCTCTTTTCTCCCCTTCTCTTTTTCCCCCTTCAATTTTTTCCTTTGTCATGACTGATTGTGAGACTCCCCTGAACCCCACAAGCAAACCCTAATTAGTGTAATGTGGGCCACAATAATTAATGTTGGGGTTGCTCTATGGTGTTATGTGTACTGCAATAATGTTACTTTACCTGTAACTAGCAGAGATACCAGACCCTTTATTGCTCCCCTCAGGGTTGTCAAGAGTGGAAGAACAGACAAGAAACACAGATAAAGAGTGTTGATAATGTTGAGAATTCCTTCCCCCCCACCTTTCCCCCCCTCCTCTTTTCTCCACTCCTCATTTCTCCCCCTCCACTTTCTCCCCTCCTCTTATGTCCCCTCCTCTTTCCCACTCCTCTTTTCTCCGCTCCTCATTTCTACCCATCCTCTTCCCCCTCTTCTGTTCTCCCCGCCTTTCCCCCTCCTCTTTTCTCTTCTCATCTTTCCCCCTTCTCTTTTCTCTTCTTTTTTGTCCCCAACTATTTTCTCCTTGCCTCTTTTCTCCCTTTCTATTTTCCCTTTGGTCTTTTCTCCACATCCTCTTTTCTCTCCTGCTCTTCCCCCACCTTTCCCCCTGCTCTTTTCTCTCCTCCTCTTTTTCCGTCTCCTCTTTTCTCTCTTCCTCTTTTCTCCCCCTCCTTTCTCCCCATCTCTTTTTCCCCTCCTCTTTTCTTTCCTCCTCTTTTCTCCATCTTCTTTTTTCTCTCCTCCTCTTTTCTCTCCATCCTCTTTTCCCCCTCCTCTTTACTCTACTCCTCTTTAATCCCCTCCTCTTTTCTCCTACTAATATTTTCTCCCATCCTTTTTTTCACCTCCTCTTTTCCCCATCTCTTTTCCCCTCTCATCTTATCTCATCTTCTATTTTCCCCGTCCTCTTTCTCCCATCCTCTTTTCTCCACTCCTCCCCTAATTTCCCCTCCTACTATTTTCTCCCCTCCTATTTCCCCCCTCTTTTTTCTCCCCTTTTCTCTCATCCTCTTTTCTCTCCCCCTCACCACTCTCCTTTCTCCTCTCCTCTTTTCTCTCCTTCTCTTTCCCCTCCTCATATCTCCCCTCCTCTTCCCCCCTCTTCTTTTATCCCCTCTTCTTTTTCTCCCATCCTCTTTTCTCTCCTCCTCCCCCTCTCCTTTTCCCTAGCTCTTTTCTCTCCTCCTATTTCTCCCCTCCTCCTTTCTCCTCTCATATTTTCTCTCCTTCTCTTTCACCTCCTCATACCTCCCCTCCTCTTTTCTCCCCTCCTCTTTCTCCCCTCCTCAATTCTCCCCTCCTCCTCCCCCTCTTCTTTTATCCCCTCTTCTTTTTCTCTCATCCTCTTTTCTCTCCTCCTCTCCCGCTCCTTTCCCCCAGCTCTTTTCTCTCTTCCTCTTTTCTCCTCTCCTCTTTTCTCTCCTTCTCTTTCTCCTCCTCATATCTCCCCATCTCTTTTCTCCCCACCTCATTTCACCCCCTCCTCTCCCCCCTCTTCTTTTAACCCCTCTTTTCTCTCCTCCCCTTTTCTTCAGTTTCCCATTTGGCCCCCGGTTGGGCCTACCAATTCTCCATGTGGTAAGCCTCTCCTTATTCTTCTCAGTCATCGTTATTATATTTCTGGACTCACTTTTTCCTTCATGCCTTTATTATGTCTCACTGCTTAGTTTCATCTTATTTGCTGATATCACTGGTTTCAGTTCGGTCTATTTCTTCTGTTGGTGTAAATTACTTTATATGTAAAGTTTTCTGCCATTTCTTAGATTTTACTAATTCTATGATATTAATGATATGTTATAGATGAAAGTCCTTTAGAGGAGACTTTAACTGTTTTATTTTGTTTAATTTGCCCTTTTTATTAGTTGGTTTGGTTTATTATGTTTTTGTTATATTGTTTGTGTTTGTTTTTGTTTTTTTGAGATTTTACACATCAGATAAACCAAATTCTAACATTATGGATATGGACACGGTTTGGGGATTTTCTTTTTTTGATATGTTCACTAGTTTAATATAATATGTGTATGATCACCAAACAGGAAAGCTCTAAGGAAGAAAATAACATAAAATGAAAGTATTAGTGATATTCCTGTCCCGTCCCCCCCCTCTCTGGCTCCTCTTATACACACAAATACACAGTGTGTACAGTGTCATAAACACTCATATACTGTACAAGTCACACAAATACAAACTGTATACAAGGAGTGATACACACAACACTGCACACACACACTAGTTTATGTATATTGTACACATATTACACATACAGTAAACAATGTACACACCTACACACATTATACACACACATGTGGTTATAAACACTGTAAACACTCATTACATACACACTTTTATGTATATACCCAGTACAAACACATACAATATAAGCAGTATACACACACACATTACACACACACTATACACACATGAAGAGCAGGCTTGTTTATTTACACTGCACACACAAACATACATATTGTTATATACACTGTACACATATTATACACGCATTGTACACACACACTCTAAAAACTATACACACATTATACACACATTGCACACACTTAAATACAAACACACTATAAACTCTATACACACGTTTATATACACAGTACACACATTGCACACATATTACACACACTTGTTTATATACACACACACAATAAACCCTACACACACATGTTTATATACACAGTACACACATTGCACACACATTACATACACTTGTTTATACACACACACACTATAAACTCTATACACACATGTTTATATACACAGTACACACATTACACACATATTACACACACTTGTTTATATACACACACTATAAACTCTATACACACATGTTTATATACACAGTACACACATCACACGCATTGCACACACAGTTTTTATATGCACACACACTATAAACTCTATACACACATGTTTATATACACATATTACACACAATAAACCCTTCACACACATGTTTATATACACAGTACACCTATTACACACACTTGTTTATATTCACACACAATAAACTCTACACACCCATGTTTATATACACAGTACACACATTACATACATATTACACACACTTGTTTACACACACACTATACACTCTATACACACATGTTTATATACACATTACACACATATTACACATACTTGTTTATATACACAGTACACACATTACACACATTACACACACTTGTTTATACACACATTACACACACATTACACACACTTGTTTATATACACAGTACACACATTACACACACTTGTTTATATACACAGTATACACATTACACACACATTACACACACTTGTTTATATACACAGTACACACATTACACACATTACACACACTTGTTTATTTACACTGCCCATGTTTGGACTGAGCTGTTTCTCGGACATAATATCTGAGCCCCGAGCGATATTTCCTCCGCATTTTCTGCTTGTAGGGGCATCTAATGTTGGGTTTTGCTAATGAGCTTCATGCATTGGATGCAGATCATTAGTCAGAGAGGGTTATGGGGCTTATTCTGACTTGGTCCAGGCAGCGTTGTTGATGATAAAACCAAGAACATTACATACAATACATGTTTTCCTTTAAATACTCTTCATCACATTAACCCCTTGTGTACCTGCTAAACAACACAATGGGGAAAATCACTTAAATGTTATATCAACGAATGGAAACAAATGATTGTTTTTTTCCAACAACTTTGGTGTAGACATGAATCAGACAGTGGGGGACCATGATAGGTCTTTATTTGTATCTATTGCTGCGACCACACCAGGAGCTGAGAAACTAACAACGGAGCCTTAAGTTCTCCATATATGGCCGAAAAGCAAAAGCAAAATGTTTGATACACAGAAACAGCACGTGATGTTGATGAATATTCTTTACAATATGCTTAATATTTAATAAAGTGCTTAGCAGAGCAATGTCTTAATATTGGGCCTCAGGGATCCATCAGAGACCACCAAGAAATGTTTTGTTATCCTCACTGTGGTCTGTCAAGGATTCCTCAGAGATCTTAAATCGATCTCTTGCTCTCTCAGCTGTCTAACATAGACTGCAACATCCGATTCACATACCAGAGCCATGACGGGATCTACACACAACCATCTACTCATATGACATGGGCGCCCAGAGAGCTATTAAGAATTTACCAATTTCAAACCACTCACACTACCATGGCCCTCCAGAGATTCTTCATTATTTCTGGGAATTCTCATGGTATCAGATGAAGTCTCAGCATGCAATTTGAATTAAAATGAAAACAAGACTTTTGTTACATATATATGGGTGACGGCATGCACAGAACACGTTGTAAGATATGGCTTATTCAGTGATCATTTTTAAACATAAGTTTATCTTATAAAATATATGTAGTTGTATAAATCTTTATAAGTGATGATCTATAAATTGTGTTCAGTCACAACCAACTTATCACAAACTAACTGTGTCCTGAGAAACTTGAGGTGTGACTATCTATTCCATTGATACAGTAACAAAAGGCTTATGCCTGAGGTTGTTTATGAGTAAACAAAAGAACTGTTGGGTGTGGTGGACTCTTGCATCTATCATATAGACAACATAAAGGGGGTCTCTTGGCCTAGAGTGTTTATATGTAAAGAAGGGGACATCTGTGTGTGTGAGTTTCCCATTTATGGAGTTTTTATGTAGTTTGGGGGGAGGTTAGATGATTTCAGTTGAGATGGACATTCACATATCAAGTGGGAGTGTCCAAGAAAGATATACAAAGTCCAGAGAGTGTTTTAGTCTAAGTCTAAGTCTAGATGTGTGTGTGTCCATGAAGAGGTGTCCAGAAGAGTCATCCAGTGGAGTGCCCAGCTGAGCAGAAGCCATGCCGTGGTGTGACCTGAGGCCTAAAGACATGGACTCAGAAGATATTGCAGACTTTTGGTGTAATATCTAGTAATAATGTAGTATATTCATATAAGTATCTTTTTGTAAATATCGTATTATCCCTACTGTCTATCTGTTTGTCTAAAACCCATTGTGTAACCGTATATTCATTTATGTAAAAAATATTCTTTTTAATTAACTTACGGGTATGCTTGTTTATTGATTTGTCCAAAAGAACTTATTACTTGTAGAAATTATACATTAATTATTTACAACGTCTTATACTGTGAATATACCGAGAGCTCTTCTTCTTGCTTAAGGTTATGTATAGAATAAGGTCCTCAAGTCATAGAATGTTATTAGAGGAAGGACTCTCAGCCAACGTCTTACATACACCACTTCCCTATGGAATTCCCACTACCATAGTGAAGAAGACAGAATGACATTTGAAGAAGAAGAGAATATAGAAAACATATGAGGAGCAAAAAAAAAAGAGTGATCTGGAAGAGTGCCACAATGGCCGTTCCCATGTCATAGTAATGACTGTACACCGGAACTGAAAGTAATGCAGAAGACTCATATTTACACTTTTCTGGTTTAAAGAGCTTGACCGGATAATGAGCAAATGTTTTTACACGGCTTAAAAATAAATAGAGTCTTTCAGTTAGTTATTTATCTAATTTTTCTTTAATCCTTGTACAAACAGATTAGAAAGCTGCAAGCTGTGGGCGGCATGTGGTTCCAGATAAGATCAACTCACTAAAGACAGACTAACAGTCCAAGAAGGAATCCTCCTTGACACAATCAGAGCCGTCTAAATATAAGTTTTTATCTAAAAATGATTTAATTTTCCTACTTATGCTGCTATTTTATTATTTTATTTGAAGCTTATATTCAGTGTGCTGAATGTGATTTGGTGGCAGCCGGTCGGCTCTGCTTGAGTAGCTGGTCAAGCGCAGGCAGACCACATTATCCAGCCCACTGCTTTCAACTAGGTTGTTGGCTAGTCCACTTCTTAGTGGCCCAGTTGCCTTGTTCTTCTGTTCCTGAGTTTCAGGTCCTTACTCTTGGCTTTGATTTTTTAATTCTGCTTTGGATCACTGCCTGGATTGACCATTTAGCCTATTATCGAATTTTTAACCCGGTGAAGATATCTCCTGATTTTGGATCGATTGGTGGTTCTGACTCTGACCCACACAAACAATCCAAATGTTACTGTTTCTTTCATTGAGAATAGATTAAAAAGATAGAGTAACGGTCTTCTACTTTTTAATACCTACCACCTACTTTTGATGATAACATTTGCTTAGCTTAGCGCCCACCAGTGCCACAGTAATGCAATTTTATTTCTGGTTGCATAAATCATATGACCCCTGGTATGTATGGTCCTGTATGTACTAGATACTGATCCGGTCCTAACTGCTAGGCTCACTCACCGGCTCTCCAATCAGCATGGTGCTTCTGGTTTCCGTTGTGTGTCATCACTCCTCAGCAATGCAACCTAGCGCCCACCATGGAAGCTTGTATTACCTATTAATGGGTGGTGGGGACCAGATTGACAACCACTGAGACAGAGGAATGGAAATTAAGGGAATACATGACCTTTGAGAGTGTTGATTACAATGCACTTAAGACCACACTAAATGTACTTGTGCAATAGGATGGCATACACAAGCAAACTCTTTCTACATAGTTCTAGATGTGCTGCAAAACAACTCTCTCATTATACTGTACCACAGAACAACTGAATCCACCCCCTATCCCCCTGACCATCTCACACCCATCACTGGTTATTCTTAATTTATAGTGTCATACAAATGACCTGCAACTGATCAATCACAAAATAACCATCTCACCTTCACTACTCTCCTTCCATCTTCATTACTTCCACAAGCTGCTCCCCTTCCTCTGCTCCCCTTCTTCTCCATCTTAGCTACTTAGTATTTAAGGTTGAAAAAAGACTTTAGCCCATCAAGTTCAAACTTTCTAGATCTCCTCTGATTTGCAATACGCGGATTTATTATTAATTGACCCAGAGGAAGGCAAACAGACCCCCCCCCCCCCCCCCCCCCGTGAAACTTTGCCAATTTTCTCAACAGGGAATAAAATATAAAATTACTTCCTGACCCCAGATACTGGCGATCGGATTCCTCCCTGGATCAATACTCCCTCTCCATTTATCCAGGATAGCCCTTTTATTAAATAATATATCCACTCGCTTTTTAAAGTTATCTATCAAATCCGCTGTCGCCACCTCCTTTGGTAGAGAATTCCACAGATTAACCACCCTTACTGTGAAGAAGCCTTTTCTTTCTTTAAGGTGAAATCTTTTTACTTCTAATCTCAAGGGATGTCCCCTTGTCAGCTGAAAACTTGTTGGAACAAAAAGTTGCCTTGGCAAAGCCTTGTATTGACCTTGGATATATTTATATAAGGTAATCATATCCCCTCTTAGATGCCTTATAAAGACGTCTTATAAAGCTCATAAGCAGAAACACTTCTGTAAGTCCCACTCCCACCTCCTTAGACTTCTTATTATACTGGCTGCTGGATATATATCTAATAACCCAGGTCCCTCATTCCTTTCCACCTTCTATCAATCACACTCAGCCCTCAGGGGAGCAAACACCCATAACTTAATACCCATCACCTGTCACAAACCTTCCACCTTGACCTTCTCATGCATCCTCTTGAATGCAAGCTCTATTTGCAATAAATTATTTTACGCTCCTCACCTATTTTTTTCCAATTCCCTAAAACTAATGGCTATCACTGACACTTGGCTCACTCCCTCAGATACTGCTTCCCCTGTGCACTCATTTGGTTGGTTTCACTTTAGTCACACACCTAGACCTGGGAATAAGCAAGGATGAGGTGTGGATGTATTACTTTCTCCTAACTGCACATTTGACTGTATTTCCCTGGTTTCCCTCCATCCAATTATATTCTTTGGGAGTTCCCACTATCTGCCTCTTCTCACCCATCTCTTTGCAAATTACTGTGATCTATAGCCTAACTGGACTATCATCTCAATTTCTGGATCAGTTTGCACACTTCAACAGACGTCCTTCACTACAAGTTTATTCTACACTCCTATCACTATGCCTTAATCTTGCCAAACATTGCTACTTCTCATTATTAATATCCAATTTGGCCTCGAACCCCAAATGTTTGTTCACTATACTCCACACTTTGCCTCTGCCCTCCACCACCCCCTCCCTATTTCACAAACTCTCCTCTCAATGTGGCCCTAACTCATTCTTCCCTCAACCAATAGCACCATGCCTTCACCATTCCCCAATACTGTATCCATTATGAAATTCTTTGACCATGTAGCTGAGGATGAAATCTCTAGTCTTCAATCAACATCTCATCTTCCAACTTGACCACATGATCCTGTTACTTCACAGCTGATCCCACCCTCTCTACCACACTTATCCCAACTCTCACGCTTCTATTCAACATTTCCCTAAACACTGGTAAGTTTCCTTCACCTTTAAAACATGCCATAATTACACCCATTCTTTAAAAAACTCATCTGATCCTACTTCTGAATCTTTCTTCCATTTCTTTACTTGCTCTGGCTTCAAAACTGCTTGGGTGTATCATTTACAATCCTTCCCCAGTTTTTTGTCTCCAATTGCTTCCCTGGCCCCTTCCAGTCTGTTTTCCAATCTCTTCACAGAGACAGCTCTCACAAAAGTCACTGTCAAGTACAAGGGTAGTTTCTCCATTTTCATACTCCTGGATATCTCTGCTTTCTTTGATACAGTTGACCACCCTCTTCTCATCCAAACTCTCTGATCTCTTGGTATCCATGACACTGCTGTCTCATAGTTCACAACCTATCTAGAAAATCAAACATTTAGTATCTCCTTCTCTGGTGCCCTCTTCTTCGCCTCGCCCTCTGATTGTTGACATACCCCTAAGTTCCCTCCTTCTTTACATCTATACATCCTCCCTTGGTACCATAAATAAATATTTTGGATGACACTCAAATCTATCTCTTAGCACCAAATCTATTACCCTCGCACAAGTTGCCAACTGCCTTGCTAGCAAATACTTCTGGATGTCCGTCAACTCAAACTCAACATGTTAAAGACACAACCGCCACTCCTCACATATTTCTAGCTGTAGACCATGCTATCATTACTC
The DNA here is from genome assembly GCA_027410445.1 of Discoglossus pictus. NCBI lineage: Eukaryota > Metazoa > Chordata > Amphibia > Anura > Alytidae > Discoglossus > Discoglossus pictus. The sequence goes on from CM050169.1 coordinate 238,276,938, forward strand.
CCACCTACCAGGCCCGTTGTCTTGGGGTTCTACTGTACCCTGCCCTCTCTTTCATTCCTCACATACAATCAATCACACAATCTTGTTTACAAAAAAAACCTCCAAAAATACATCACTATCTTACACAAGTTACATCTAGAATTCTAATTCACTCTCTCATCATATCTTCCCTTAACTACTGCAACTCTCTCCTTGCTGGCTTCCCCATCACAAATCTATCCCCACTCAAATCCATAATGAATGTCTCTGCTAGACTCATATACTGCACCCAATGCTCAGTGTCTGCAGGCTTCCCATAGCTTTCAGAATAACATTTTAAATCATGACCCCAATGCATATAGTCCCCAACAATAATGCACCCCTTTATATCTCTGCTCCTGTCTCAAAATGCTCTCCCCAACTGCCCTCTTACTCTGCTAATGGCCTTTTTCTATCCTCCTCTCTTATCACCTCCTCTTACTCCCGCCTTCAAGATTTTCACACGTGCCCCCTAAAATTGAAATAACGTAACAGTGCATAGCACCTACATATTTTCTTCATCTGGTCAGTACACCAGAATAACTTTCAATTAGGAGAAAGAAATTCCATTCACCTACACACACCAAGTGTCATTAAAATTAGTATGACACAGCTCTGGAATTACTAAGAACCATGACATGGAGATATTAAGCCTTTGTTACAATGGCAATAATAGGAGCCTATGGCATAAATTAGGCCATTGTTTTTTGAAAGCCTATTAGTTTAAACATTGAGTGATTGTGTCATCCACTGATTGTTAAAATCTAAAGCTATGTGAGATGTGTTCACAGATCAGGCGTGGTTATGTACATGTATGTTGTTGGAGTGCACTGTGTATGGTTCACTTACCGAATCAGGTCTCTGCGAAGACAGTCTAGCAGGGGCTGCTGGGGGAGGTGGAGGCAGGAACTTCTCCTCTGGAATGGTGGACACGAGAACAGACTGTCATGAGGTCCCCCATTAAGAACACATTTCCATTTAGTCCCGGGATATGCCCCTCCATAGACCGGGCAAAGTCCTGTTCGTAGTAACATAGTAACATATTAATTGAGGTTCAAAAAGACTTTTATTCCATCAAGTTCAACCTTTTTAGATCTCCTCTGATCCTTGTAATATATTAATTAGTTGTTAATTGATCCAGAGAAAGGCAAATAAAAACAAAAACACTTAAACTTTGCCAATTGTTTCATAATTGGAGAAGAAAATTCTTCATTGCTCCTGCATAAATACCTCTCCTTCTCTAACATAAACGTGTATGTCCTTTTAATTCAAAAATATTCCCAATCTCTTTTTAAATGTATCTACAGAATGTGCTTTTGCAATCTCCTAGAGAGTTCCACAGTCTGACTGCCCTGTGAAGAAGTTACAGGTATATAATTCCAAAAAGTATATATATATATATATATATATATATATATATATATATATATATATATATATAAATATATATATCTGTAATGATAAAATATATGTAAAGCCAAACTAACAGGAAATTCAAAGTTTGAATTTTAGAACATTTAGGAGACATGGAGCCTCATTCAATTCGCGTCTCGCAACTCGATCACAGGCAGCCGAATATCTGCGAGTGAGTTGCGGGCTCCCGTTTGTCTCCGATGCTCTTCAGTTCGCCAAGCCCGCAAGTTAGGAGCCGATAGCGAAAATCGGAAACCATTAATTTGTATGTAGCATTCTCAAGCTTGAACATGATCAATTAAGCAAGGCCGTAACTCCCGATTTAGAAAGAGCCAATAATAACAGAGCCCTTCAACATTACGTCATATTATTGCCTTGAACTTTACCAATGTATGGTGCTGCAGAATATGTTGGTACATCACAAATAAAGGATGATGATAATAATAATAATAATAATAATAATAATAATAATAATAATAATAATAAAAAAAATAATAATAATTAGCCAATTAGTGACCTCTCTTAAACAGCATGTTGCAAAACGATGCAACTGACTAGTTACTATGAGACACTGCATATCCTGTATACAAAAGTAAAGAGATACATAGGTATTTTATAATCCTAGTGAAAGCCAGAAATAAAGTGTCATCAGGAAATATGGAGACATTGCTTTGCAGACCAATGTTCCATTTACAAAAACCCTTTACTTCCTGTATGTTAACCAGTTCTTCATGGGCAGATATTTGTACAATATTCTCCCATGGGGCACTGTATCAAACGCCTTTGTAAAACCCAAAAAGACTATGGCCTCCAATCCATGGCTCTCATAAGAATTGAGCCTAGTGAAATGGTCACAGCACACACTTTATCCTGACCACCGAGAAAAGCCATCCAAGTGCTACAAACGTCCCTAATATCCTAAGCCCTAAGTACCTGCTCCATAACTAATTTACAATTCTATTACCATATGCATATGACTCCTATAATGATATCCGATCTCGCTGAAGTTTACTTGGAAGTTCCCCAAATTTAATAAAAGCCTACAGCTACTTTCAACCCAACATAAGACTGAAAAATGTGGCTTAATTGCTCAAATCTGTCACAAACAAAGAGTTAATGACGTTATCTCCTAACAGGCAGATGATCCCATAGATTACACCTCAGTACACACTACCCCCTATGAGCCCGGGTATCCTGGGGATTTCTCCTTCATACCCCCTAGCCCCTATGAGCCAGGAGATCCCTTAACTGAAGTATGGGGATCACAGACCCCCATGGCACTTAAAATTAACCACTATGCCATGGGGTCTCAAGAGACCCCCATGGCACTCTTCCTACCACCACAGAGCTTTTAAGCATTTCCTAATAAAATAAAGTACCCAAATGTATATATACATACATAGGTATATTAAGTAGTAAAATCCAGAAACCTTCCATGTCCCTTTTTAGTTATCCTAAACCCCATGGACTGTAACACTAAATACAGAAAAAATACTACAGAAAATAAAAACAAATGTAAACCTGTAAGGGAAGGGGGCAAAAAATACATCACCTATGCTTTGACGCCGTCCAGCGACGATCCCCGTAGCCCTCATCCTCATTCTTCAGCTCTGGATAAGTAGGCCCTTTTATGTTTTCTTGATTGAATCCTTTGGTCCTAATTTTTGGCCTGTGGAAATGGGCCTCCGCCTAAACAAAAATGCCCTCGGCGGAGCTCCAGCCCAACTAACGTTTTTTAAACTAATTTTGAGCACTCAAATTGGCTGAAATATGTGTCAATCATATGTTAGCCAATCAGAATCAAGTACTTGAATTATTTTGGCCCCATATCTGATTGGTTAAAAGTCTAACAATAATAATTCACAGATTTTAATCCAGGAATTATGATAGGTTGGACTTTTAACCTTTCAGATCACTTTTTTTTTATAGAGCAGTAGTTTTTTTTACACAAAGGCCAATGATGATGACAACCAAGGGCTTCAATCAAGACAAAAGAGGACCAATTCTTTAATCAATATGGATGTGCCATCCTATCCAAGCTGAAGAGAAGGAACAAGGGCTATGATGATTGTCGCTGGAGGAGTCAAAGTAGCAGCTGCATTTTCTTTACCTGCAGGATATGCATGACCATGTCCAACTTCCTGTTGGCTGTCCAGTTCGTCCTCCATCTTCAATGTATGAAAGAGTGACAGTGCGGGAGTGATGGATGCTGCTGGGCAGAACACTGGTGCTGCTATAAGAGGTGATGGTGGTGGGGGCAGTGGGACAACAGGTCATCCCAATAGGAGCAGGTCAAAGGAGGGTCAATGTTTTGAAGGAAGAGGACTATGGAATTGAAATCTACCATGGTGAGAGATGGCCCTGAGAGCTCCGCTAATTTATCACTGTCCTCCTGGCCAATGTGCTCTTCCCACAGTGGTGGTGGCTGCTTCTGTGGTGCTGGTGGTGCTGTTAAAGAATAGCATGTTTATATTCTTGTTCTCATAAGCAGAACTTCAGTCAGTGTTTATATGAACAGTTTTCAATTGTGGGTTGCATTGGCAAAAATGTGTAGACATCTTGCTAATATTAATATCAGCCAATTATGATGTCATGGATCTGGGGATTGATATAATGTACATTGTCATCTTGCTGATAAATCCAATGTTTGGCCTTAGAAGTTATTTGAATGCATGGATGTATCTCACTATGACTTGTCTTTAGTATATTATTAGTATCAACTAAGCCCTCCTCTTCATCTCTCTTCTGCCCTCACTCCTCTTTTGATCCCCCTTCTCTTCTCCTTCCCCTCTCCTCTCTTCTTGCCCCTCTCCCTCTCCTCATCTCTCCCTCCTTCCTCTTCTTTCTCTGCCCACACCCCCACTTCTACTCTCTCTTTCCCCTGGCTCTATCTCCCCACTTTCCTATCTTTTCCCCTCCTCTTCTCCCATACTCCAACCTCCATCCCGGACAAACAAACCAATAAAGCATATGTAAGAACATTTATTTCTGAATCTCTACCTTGTCATGGTGAAAGGTCTTGTGTACTTCAGTGGTCATGTAGGGTCATCCAAGAAGGGCAGGTCATAGCAGAGAGATCAGACAAATCGCATTCGACTTTAGAAGGATCTGGCAAACCCTCTCCAGTGTCTTTTCCATGAAAACCTTATGGATTATGGATTAGGATCATGGAGAGTCAGACACGACTGAATGACTGTCGGCGGGTCCCGAGAGAGCTATTATTAGGGAAAAGGGGATACCTACAGGGGGTAATGTGATAGTCTAGAATAAGCATGATGAATAGCACCTCCCAGGGTCACATGTGGTCACTACACCGCTGCAACCTGAATCTGATAAATAAAAGGATCATCAGAAATCACTCCATTTAAATGAAGAAACCATTAATGTGCATATCACTTACAACTTGTCTAGATATGATCAATAAATCAGATGATTCAACCTCTGGACTGTGTAATCCAATCCAGTTTCACACATCAGTGTGGCGAGATAAAAATAAAAAATAAGTTAAAAAGTGGTTAACTAAAAAAGGCGGAGGAGGATAAAAAAATAATAATCACAATGCATGTACAGTATAGTGCTAAATACTGTAACAATATACCAACTCACCTGATTCCCATCTGCAACCATTACTAACTATTAGTTACCTATGGATAATCAGTAATATGGGAAAAATACCCATTAATACGGAAAGAACACAAAGGTCAGCAGCCAGATTCACTGTCACTTACATCAGACCCAAAGATCTGTTCTCAGACTGATATTGAGCTCAGGATCACATGCTGAACTAGTGCATATATTAATGCTGGCTGTCATTAACATGCCTTTGTGAGACTTTGCAAGTCCACCACCATAGCGGTATTAGTCTACATTTCAGCTAACAACAATCATGTCTGAGATATCTGGCTATATGATAGCTTTAAGATTGTGGGAGCTACATGTTAAAGGGGGGAGGGGGGGGCATTGAAGGAATGTCTACCTGAGAAGCACTGGGAAAACCTTACACCTCATACATTTCCTCCATTATGCTTGTAGATGCAGATGATGCCTTCATGGACCTGAATTGTACCTAAATTCAATGAAAAACAAAAGAAAAACAAAAGAAGCCTAAAACATATGGCCTGAAAAAAGATAGGGACTGCAGCATCTTTTCTCAACAGCATTCATCAATTGGTGAAATGTTAAATAGAACACTATGTGTCCACAGAGAAGAGGATAATGGACCATGTGACACGTAGCCATCTGCATACAAAATATCACCATCACATAGGCCAAGTTCCAAGACTCCGTAGCCAGGCTGGATTATGTTAACATTGTGACCAATAGATTGTCACTGAGGAGTGCTGTTGAGAAGGCACAAACATGTCCACAGCCCCTATGTCTTTCTCCTGCTGGTGTTGGTGGGGCTAGGGGTGATGCCGCTGTGGGTGGTGTCTGTGTGCCCAGTGGTGGTGGTGGCAAGGCCAGTGCACTGCTGTGTGGGGACGGCGGTGTTGGCTGGCTGGCTGAAAATTTGGAGGGCCCGGGCGAAATCCACAGTCTTTCGAGGAGGGGGATAGTGGGGTCAAATCCAGACAGGATTATTGTTGCTCCAGGGGGTGACTCCCCCACCACAATGACCTCTCCCTCCTCAGAGTCAGGGCCCTATTATCCTCCTCCTTCCTCCTCCCCCTGCACTGGTTCCTGCTGGACAGGGGCACCAGCCTCTGTCTCGCCACTGGCCCCTGACCTCCTCCTGGATGCTGAGAGATTGAAAAGTACATGTCATTAGTATGATGAATAATACATTGTTATGTATTCATTCCTAACTATCTGACATCTAGGCTTGAACCTGGATGATTCTCCTCATTGCAACTCAGATTATGATAGATGTGATCTATTCTTTGGTTTATGGTCTTGATCGTTCTTGGCTTCTAACGCTATCTTGATTCTGGCTACAGTCTGTAACTGCATAGGCTGCAGTGGGCACACTAATACATGGACTCTCTATTGCTTGATTACTGTTGTGGTGCCCAGGAATTACCTTGTCAGCTTCATGGATTTAATGAAGCATCCACCTATCCCATGTTAATTCCATGGAGCTGACATGTCAGTGTCCTTGTTGGTCATCATGTACATGTGTAGTGTGTTTGACATGGAGGCTGGGTCCTGCTTGGCCACCGGGCCTGAAGCTCCAGCGGCGGGCGATGGTCTCAGAAGGTCCCTTATGACCCTCTCCCACTCATTATAGGTCACGCTTCATCCTCTTCACCTTGGCCCTGATGTCATCGAAGCAGTGCTTCATGGACCTCTCATCCCTTGGCGCTGTGCCTACCGCAGTAACTTCTGCCGCTACCTCCTTCCAAGCCTGAGCCCTAGGCCCAGGCTTCACTTCCCTCCCCCCTGCGAGAATGACGGGGCAGCCACAGACAGCACCGAGGAGGACCCCATTCTCCCAGTGCATATAGTTTTGGGCCCTGTGCTTTCCCCTAGCCTCTTGCCCTCTCGACTGTGGACAGGGACCCTAGCCTCCCTGACCTGTCTCTGAGGCCTGTCCCTTCCAGAACTACCACCTCCTGGGATCAGGCCTCTTCCCCTCTGTCCCTCCTCTAGATGTGCTTGACACTCGGGCCCCTTTCCACCACCCACCACTGCACTCTCCTCCTCTTGCACCTCTCCCTCTTCCTCCTCCTCTCCTCCCTCCTCGCCTTCCTCTCCTCCCTCATCGCCTACCTCCCCGCCCTCCTCTCCTCCCTTCTCTCCTTCCTCCTCACCCTTCTCTCCCTCCACCTCCTCTCCCTCCTCACTTCTCACCTCCTCCTCCCCACCTCTACTCCACATGACCTCCTGCTGCTCCTCTCTCTCCTCCTCCCTCTCTTTCCCCTCCTATCTCCTCCCTCCATCATCAACCAATATTAAAATAAGGATAACAAAAAGTATTTCTGTAATATGTGTTATTAATAAGTGTTGGGGGATGGGGTGTGGGGCATGGGATGGGGGGGATGAGATGCGCTCTATATGTCTCTATGTGTGTTCTTTAACCTATGTGTGTTGCAAATATGTGTAACCTGTAAATATGTGTAAGTCTTAAGTGTAAATCCGTATGAATCAATCAAAAACGCAATCTACCTCTCTCCAACTAACTCCTGCTCGCCCTCAAAAAAACACCCACCAGTTCTGGACCTGCGTGCTACTTCCAATTAAATTTACAATGCAGTCACTGCATGGGCATGTGTCAATAAAATGTATAAGCTCCCACTGTCAATCATATTGTCTAGACCGCATGTGATTGGCTGAGAGGCCTGTGTTGCACTGCGTTATTCTGCAATTGGATGGTTCAGGCCGATCGCCGCTAGTCTGTCCCCTTTACAGCTTACAAGTGCGACTAAGGTTTATGGGCTTTAGTCTCAAGCCCGTAACTTGCGCACAGCTCGAATTTCATTTCAAGCCCTGACTTTGCCCTTTGAAAATATTTAATAGGACTGATGGAGGTGACATGTCAGTCAAATAGCAAATCACTGATTATGAAATATGAATGAAGCCGATGTAATAGTACATGTGGGTGGCCTGATGTATTAACTCATTGATTCCCAAAATTGATCTAACCCCGAAAAATATTATATTTTATATTCCATATTTACAGGTTTGAGGCTGCTGTGCAATTAGTTCTAATGCCTTTCATCACTTTCAAGTGCTCCGTACATGTCATTAAGCCCCTTGTAAGTCTTCCTTGGTACCCTTAACTTGTGGTTAGATTTTTGCCATTTGGGGGTTTGATGGAGTAGTTAGCGAGGGGGAATCAGAGCAATTGAATAGCGATTTGTGATTTTAGCGTCTTGCGGCCGTGAAAGATCAAAGGCTTGAAGGGGCATTAACTTACGATTTTAAAAATAGCAGTGGATCACAATGAATCGCAGCCCGGAGCCCTTGACTTTATCAGAGCCACCAAAGTTAACCCAATTGAATAGCAAAGTAACTTGCGGGGCTCCATTTCCAAGCCTGGATCTCCCGATAGCCTCTATTGAACGAGGCTCTATAAGTTTGGGATTGGCAAGGACTGGTTAATTGTACCCATTAAACATGTATCTGTGGTTCTTTAAGAGGGTAGTATACAGTAGGGCCCCAATCCAAAAGAAGAACAGAGGGGTAGGGTAGTAGGTAGACTGAATGACATGGGGGGGGGTCACCTTGGGAATATCAAGTTGAAATCCTTGTAAATCTTTGCAATGCATCACTAAGGTTAACTAAAAACTGCAAGGCTAAAACAAAATAGAATAACTCCCAATTTGGTGCAGTTCTGGTAAATGAGCAAGTTTATAAGATACTGAGGTTAGCAAAAATAAATACAATGTCAGAAATTGAACTTTGAACATTGTATTTTGTGAGTGCCACCTAATAAGAGATTTCTTAGGTGGAAGGGCATAGCAGTGGTCAATGTCTATATCCTGACTTGATTACACCATCCACCTCATAGGAGAACCATTGGTCAACTCGCATAGTGGACACAAAATTGTGTTTTCCAGCAGCACATTTATAAATTTGCTTGTTTAGACTGGTGGGTTACAGTATTGGCATGGTCTATTGTTTAAATATTCAGTTGTGTCCGACTCTCTGTAACCCTATGGACCGTAGCACACCAGGAACAAATGTTATGCCTCTGGTTGTGATTATGCAAAAGTTGTTGAGCGAAACATTGCTAAATGGGAAAGATAGGGATAGGGGAACGACTTAGAAAACAAAACACATCACCAGTGGTCAGTACAAAAAGTGTAGTATGCACATTGCTCTATACAGCACATCACTGGTCTATGGGTACTGCACCAACAGACCAGCTTTGCAATAAGTACATTGTGTCTATCAGTGTGTTATCAATCAGTCAGCACATCACTACAGTAATTACATCAACACACTCAGTACAATCAGTACATCTGTAAGGTCAGCTCATCAGAACAGCCATTACATTACTGCAGTCAGCACATTGATACAATCAGCACATCACAGTCGATATATCAGTACATTAGTACAGTCATTACATCAGCATAATCAGTACAAACAATACATCTGTAAATTCAGCACATCAGTACAGTCATTAAAATCAGTATAATCAGTACATAAGTAATGTAAGAACACCAGCACACTCAGTACAATCAGTACAATCAGTATATCTGCAAAATCAGATCAGCACATCAGTATAGTCATTACATCACTACACTCAATACAGTCAGCACATCAGTACAATCAGCAAATCAGCACAATCAGTATTCCACTACAGTCCCTAGGTATAATTTTGTGGTGCCAGTCTGCATTATTTGCCAGTCTGTGCATCCCTAGCAATATTTTGTGGTGCCAGTCGGCATGTTTTGCCAGTCCATGTGTCCCTAGCATTATTTTGTTATACCAGTCTGCATGTTTTGCCAGTCCGTGTGTACCTGGCATTATTTTGTGGTGCCAGTCTGCATGTCTTGCCATTCAGTGTGTACCTAGCATTATTTTGTTATACCAGTAAGCATGCCTTGCCAGCCTGTGTGTACCAATGATACTTTTGTGGTGCCAGTATGAATGGCTTGCCAGTCAGCTTGTACCTAGCATTATTTTGTTATACCAGTATGCATGTTTTGCCAGTCCTTGTATACCTAGCATTATTTTTTGATGCCAGTCAGCATGTTTTGCCAGCCTGTGTGTCCCTATCATCATCTTTTGATGCCAGTATGTATGTTTAGCCAGTCAGTATGTCCCTAGCAATATTTTGTGGTGCCAGTCTGCATGTTTTGCCAGCCTGACTCGTACCAAAAAACATGCCAGGGACACAGACTGGTAAAACATGCATACTGGCACCACAAAAAAATGATAGGGAGACATGGACTGGCAAGACATGCAGACTGGCACCGCAAAATAATGCTCTGTGTCTGTCCCTATCATCATTTTTTGGTGCCAGTATGTATGTTTTGCCAGTCAGTATGTCCCTAGCATTATTTTGTTATACCAGTCTGCATGTTTTGCCAGTTCGTGTGTACCTAGCATTATTTTGTGGTACCAGTCTGCATGTTTTGCCAGTTCGTGTGTACCTAGCATTATTTTGTGGTACCAGTCTGCATGTTTTGCCAGTCCGTGTGTACCTAGCATTATTTTGTGGTGCCAGTCTGCATGTTTTGCCAGTCAGTGTGTACCTAGCATTATTTTGTTATACCAGTATGCATGTTTTGCTAGTCCGTGTACCTAGCATTATTTTTTGGTACGAGTCAGCATGTTTTGCCAGCCTGTATGTACCTATGATCGTTTTTTGGTGCCAGTATGAATGTCTTGCCAGTCAGCGTGTACCTAGCATTATTTTGTTATACCAGTATGCATGTCTTGCCAGTCAGTATGTCCATAGCATTATTTTGTTATACCAGTATGCATGTTTTGCCAGTCCGTGTACCTAGCATTATTTTTTGGTACGAGTCAGCATGTTTTGCCAGCCTGAATGTACCTATGATCGTTTTTTGGTGCCAGTATGCATGTCTTGCCAGTCAGTATGTCCATAGCATTATTTTGTTATACCAGTATGCATGTTTTGCCAGTCCGTGTGTACCAACCATTATTTTGTGGTGCCAGTCTGCATGTTTTGCCAGTCCGTGTGTACCTAGCATTATTTTGTGGTGCCAGTCTGCATGTTTTGCCAGTCAGTATGTCCCTAGCATTATTTTGTTATACCAGTCTGCATGTTTTGCCAGTCCATGTGTACCTAGCATTATTTTGTGGTGCCAGTAAGCATGTCTTGCCAGTCAGTATGTCCATAGCATTATTTTGTTATACCAGTATGCATGTTTTGCCAGTCCGTGTGTACCAACCATTATTTTGTGGTGCCAGTCTGCATGTTTTGCCAGTCAGTGTGTACTTAGCATTATTTTGTTATACCAGTCTGCATGTTTTGCCAGTCCGTGTGTACCTAGCATTATTTTGTGGTGCCAGTATGCATGTTTTGCCAGTCCATGTGTACCTAGCATTATTTTGTGGTGCCAGTAAGCATGTCTTGCCAGTCAGTATGTCCCTAGCATTATTTTGTGGTGCCAGTATGCATGTTTTGCCAGTCCATGTGTACCTAGCATTATTTTGTGGTGCCAGTATGCATGTTTTGCCAGTCCATGTGTACCTAGCATTATTTTGTGGTGCCAGTCTGAATGTTTTGCCAGTCTGTGTGTACCTAGCATTATTTTGTGGTGCCAGTCTGCATGTCTTGCCAGTCCTTGTGTACCTAGCATTATTTTGTGGTGCCAGTCTGCATGTTTTGCCAGTCCATGTGTCCCTATCATTATTTTGTGGTGCCAGTCTGCATGTTTTGCCAGTCCATGTATCCCTATCATTATTTTGTGGTGCCAGTCTGCATGTCTTGCCAGTCTGTGTGTACCTAGCATAATTTTGTGGTGCCAGTCTGCATGTTTTGCCAGTCCATGCGTCCCTATCATTATTTTGTGGTGCCAGTCTGCATGTTTTGCCAGTCCGTGTGTCCCTATCATTATTTTGTGGTGCCAGTCTGCATGTTTTGCCAGTCCATGTGTCCCTATCATTATTTTGTGGTGCCAGTCTGCATGTTTTGCCAGTCCATGTGTCCCTATCATTATTTTGTGGTGCCAGTCTGCATCTCTTGCCAGTCCATGTGTCCCTATCATTATTTTGTGGTGCCAGTCTGCATGTTTTGCCAGTCCATGTGTCCCTATCATTACTTTGTGGTGCCAGTACGCATGTCTTGCCAGTCTGTGTGTACCTAGCATAATTTTGTGGTGCTAGTCTGCATGTTTTGCCAGTCCATGTGTCCCTATCATTATTTTGTGGTGCCAGTCTGCGTGTTTTGCCAGTCCATGTGTCCATATCATTATTTTGTGGTGCCAGTCCGCATGTCTTGCCAGTCCGTGTCTCCCTATCATTATTTTGTGGTGCCAATCGGCATGTCTTGCCAGTCCATGTGTCCCTATCATTATTTTGTGGTACCAGTCTGTATGTTTTGCCAGTCCATGTGTCCCTATCATTATTTTGTGGTGCCAGTAAGCATGTCTTGCCAGTCAGTATGTCCTTATCATTATTTTGTGGTGCCAGTCTGCATGTTTTGCCAGTCCATGTGTCCCTATCATTATTTTGTGGTGCCAGTCTGCATGTTTTGCCAGTCCATGTGTCCCTATCATTATTTTGTGGTGCCAGTAAGCATGTCTTGCCAGTCAGTATGTCCTTATCATTATTTTGTGGTGCCAGTCTGCATGTTTTGCCAGTCCATGTGTCCCTATCATTATTTTGTGGTGCCAGTACGCATGTTTTGCCAGTCCATGTGTCCCTATAATTATTTTGTGGTGCCAGTCTGCAAGTTTTGCCAGTCCATATGTCCCTAATATTATTTTGTGGTGCCAGTACGCATGCTTTGCCAGTACGTGCGTCCATAGCATTATTTTGTGGTGCCAGTCTGCATGTTTTGCCAGTCCATGTGTCCCTAGCATTTTTTTCTGGTGCCAGTACGCATGCTTCACCAGTCTGTGTCCCTGGCATGATTTTGTGGCCTCAGTCTACATGCTTTGCCCGTCCGTACGTAACACAAGTGCGCAGTAAACCCTTGAAACATCTGTAGATAGAAAGCAGAGATACATTAATTCAAGTGTTGAGACTGAAAGAGACTGATTATTACACTGAATTGGCACTCAGACGTCAGATATTCACCGACTATAATAGAAACATTTAGATGCTTTAAGTCAGCCGAGTTCTCAAAACTGAAGTGGAAACATTAAAATTAATTAAGACTGAGCACAAACTGGTCCTCTTCTCTCATTCCTTGCACTCTATAAACAACCTCCATTTGGGGTTTTATCGGTTTCCTCATTACAATTGCTCCAATCCGCAGCGCCCCGCGCCCCTTCCCTTCATTTCTCTCCCACTGAGTCTCTCCTGGAGCTTCTCTGCTGCTGCCTTGATTTTCCGGATGACGGGGAGCCTCACATAGGCATTGTTTTTTGGATGAATCTGAAGGACTAATTATCTCCAGCTCTAACTGAAAAGGTCAAGAAGAAACATTTGATGTTTTTATTTAATTGATCGTTATGGTAGGTTCGTTAACCTGAACTCATAGAGACAAGTAATGAGGAAAAAAAAAAAGTGCTGGCTGTTTTTACAATTAATTAATTTCAAAAAGACAAAGGGAGCATAAATGTAGAATGTATCCCCCAACTCTGTAAAATTATATGGGGTGAAAACTATAATCATTACATAGAGCTTTATATCGACTGTCTCCAACATCAATTCCCTCTTTGCCCTCTGCAAATGGCCTCATTGTCATGAGCAAAAAGTAAATTATAGGCCAAAATCGTCTGCTAATTCTCCTGTTTAATCTACTCATTCTTCTATCTACCTTAAACGCTTTATGTTAAAGTGTTGGGGAAAGGCCAAGGCATGGTGTATGGAGGCATCAAAATCCCAAAGGGGTTGGAGTCCAGTCTCACGATAGACATCACCAAACAAGTATCAAGAAGGGCAGCAAGCAGAAGCAGAAAACAGTCCAATGGTCTGAATCATCAGCAGCAAAGACAATTGTGATGAAAAGCCAAGGATCAATTACCAAAGATCAGAGAGGTCCAAGAACAAGCCAACGGTCAGGTATCAAAGATCAGAAAACCCAGAAAACAAGCCAATGATCAGGTACCAAAGATTAGAGAGGTTCAAGAACAAGCCAAGGATCAGGTGAGGTCCAAGAACAAGCCAAGGGTCAGGTATCAAAGATCAGAAAGACCTGAGAACAAGCCAATGATCAGGTACCAAAGATTCGAGAGGTCCAAGAACAAGCCAAGGGTCAGGTATCAAAGATCAGAAAACCCAGAAAACAAGCCAATGATCAGGTACCAAGGATTAGAAAGGTCCAAGAACAAGCCAAGGATCAGATGAGGTCCAAGAACAAGCCAACGATCAAATGAGGTCCAAGAACAAGCCAAGGTCACAACAGAAACACCAACCAGAGAAACAAAGGAATTTACCTGGCTGAATCACAGTGTTAAATGACTTATTATATTAGTTTGCATGGCACATGACTATGAGTGAAAGTTTGCCCATGCATGTAAGCTGGTGCACTGGTACATGAGCATATGCTAACAAACACAGTGCACTTAAACATCCGGATTGTAAGAAACAAGAAAATATGCTGCCCCATATGCAATCAGACAATTACTGAAATTAAGTACAAAGAAGGTGACAGGAGGTATGTGACAATCTATAATACACCTGTGGTAGTTCAGGAGGAGGCAGAAGATTTTTTAGGTTTTGGCAAGAGCTGAAAGTCTGGAGTAGAAGACACCTCCAGAGGTAAAGCAACATAGGAGAAAAAGATGACATAACCCCGAAAAAAAGTAACAATAGACAATTGGTAAAATACATAGTGTGTTTGGTGAGAGAAGAGTAAAATGAAATCTTTGTATAACATTTTCATTAGGTTGAGTGAATGTGAGAAGGTGTGATTGGTAGGAAAGGTGTGAGAAGGTGGGGATTGGTGAAATGTGAGGAGGTGGGGATTGGTGATATGTGAGGAGGTGGGGATTGGTAGATCAGGAGTGAGGAGGTGGGGATTGGTAGGTCAGATGTAAAGAGATGGGTATTGGTAGGTCAGGTGTGAGGTGGTGTGGATTGTCAGGTCATGCATGAGAAGGTGGGAATTGGTAGGTCAGTTGTGAGAGGTGCGGATTGGTAGGTCAGGTGTGAAGAAGTGGGGATTGGTAGGTCTGGTGTGAGGAGGTGCAGATTGGTAGGTCATGCGTGAGAAGGTGGAAATTGGTAGGTCAGGTGTGAGAGGTGCGGATTGGTAGGTCAGGTGTGAGGAAGTGGGGATTGGTAGGTCAGGTGTGAGGAGGTGCGGATTGGTAGGTCAGGTGTAAGGAGGTGTGGATTGGTAGGTCAGGTGTGACGAAGTGGGGATTGATAGGTCAGGTGTAAGGAGGTGTGGATTGGTAGGTCAGGCGTGAGGAGGTGTGGATTGGTAGGTCAGGTGTTAGGAGGGGCAGATTGGTAGGTCAGGTGTGAGGAAGTGGGGATTGGTAGGTCAGGTGTGAGGAAGTGGGGATTGGTAGGTCAGGCGTGAGGAGGTGTGGATTGATAGGTCAGGTGTGAAGAGATGCGTATTGGTAGGTCAGATGTAAGGAGTTGGTGATTGGTAGATCAGGTGTTAGGAAGTGGGGATTGGTAGGTTGGGTGTGAGGAGGTGTGGATTGGTAGGTCAGATGTAAGGAGTTGGTGACTGATTTCTGTTTATCTCTTCTTCTTGTTTATTGCATGAAAAAATCTGTAAAATCTGTTAGTGCCCAAGACAGCTGGTGAATAAGATGTACTCTGTGCAAAATACTCATAGAAACCTTAAGACTTTTCCCCCTGAAATGCATTACATTTATTGTTTTTATTTGTTATATGAAGTAACATTAGTTTGTCTTTCAGAGAGCGCAGAGCTCGGGGCGCGCAGCACGTGTTACATCACAAGTCCCTGTGGCAGCAAAAAGGTCAACCCAATGGGAATAAGCAAACATTGCTGTAGGGGGGTGAGCGGGAGGGTGAGAGGGAGGGCGAGCGTGTCACTTCTTGTTACTGTGTCTGGTCTTGTGTCCCTTACAGATAATTATACATGTATACATGAGAGCCCTGAATCTGGGAACGTTCCTTGTATAATATGGGATAGAGGGGACATTATAATATACTTAGTGTACTGGCCTGCTAGAGGCGCACTCTGCAAAGAACACACTTTATATATAATATAAAAGAACACACTTTATATATAATATATATATATATATATACTGTATATATATATATATATATATATATATATATATACAGTATGTATATATATATATATATATATATATATATATATATATATATATATAGTAAATAAATAGTACATTTGTGTTCACATTTGAACATCTAAAATGAGTTAAAAATGTTTTATTTCCTGCTCAGAATTATGTGAAATACAGTTATTACACTGCATTCTGGGAACCTGGGCAGGGACATACAAATGTGCCCACAAAGACTTCGCTCTTGTGATCTATTATATTTTAAACATGGTTTCCTTTAAGCATAAGACTGCTGTATTACACAGCTTTGAGCAAAGCTCAGGAAGATTATACAAAATATATATTATATTATACCATAAGTGCCTTTACCGTCCTGTTGGCCAGCAATCAAGGACACAAAAAAGGAAACTGCGGTTGTCTGTCGCAGATGTGAGCCAACAGTAAATTTTGCAATGAAACAAGTTATTTTTGCAATCCCAGCAATTAAAAGGACAAACTCTTAATTTGTTTCTTTTAACATGTTGATATAATTAAAGAAAGGCAGCTACAGAATATTCTGCTGAATTAATATATTAGCAGTTGGTTAAACTCTAGGCATATATGGCATTTTTCCTCTCAACAGTAGACTCTCAGTTATCCGGTACTCATGGGGATTGGTAGATGCCGGATAAATGTAATTTCTGGTTGCTTGGGAATTTCTAGTAAAAGAGGCCTAGATTAGCTGTACACAGGATGCTCTGTAAGTATATTTGTCAGTGAGGACTGTTCTAGCAGCAGCAGCTTTCACTCCCCACTTACACACAGGTACATTAAGCCGGAGGGTGCGGTGCTGTACCCAGGGAATGTAACACTGCCCTGGCTCAGTCACTCATGCCCGGGGAATGTAACCCCAACACTGCCCTGGCTCAGTCACTCATGCCTGGAGAATGTAACCCAACACTGCCCTGGCTCAGTCATTAATGCCCGGGGAATGTAACCCCAACACTGCCCTGGCTCAGTCACTCATGCCCGGGAATGTAACGTCAACACTACACTGACTCAGTCACTCATGCCCGGGGAATGTAATACCAACACTGCGCTGGCTCAGTCACTCATGCCCAGGGAATGTAACCCAACACTGCCCTGGCTGAGTCACTCATACCCGGGGAATGTAACCCCAACACTGCCCTGGCTCAGTCACTCATGCCCGGGGAAAGTAATACCAACACTGCTTTGGCTCAGTCACTCATGCCTGGGGAATGTAACCCAACACTGCCCTGGCTCAGCCACTCAGGCTCGGGGAATGTAATACCAACACTGCCCTGGCTCAGTCACTCATACCCAGGGAATGTAACCCAACACTGCCCTGGCTCAGTCACTCATGCCCGGAGAATGTAACCCCAACACTGCACGGGCTCAGTCACTCATGTAACCCAACACTGCCCTGGCTCAGTCACTCATGCCCGGGGAATGTAACCCCAACACTGCCCTGGCTCAGTCACTGTGCTGGCTCAGTCACTCATGCCCGGGGAATGTAACGCAACAGTGCCCTGGCTCAGTCACTCATGCACGGGGAATGTAACCCAACACTGCCCTGGCTCAGTCACTCATGCACAAGGAATGTAACCCAACACTGCCCTGGCTCAGTCACTCATGCCCGGGGAATGTAACCCAAAAGTGCCCTGGCTCAGTCACTCATGCACGGGGAATGTAACCCAACACTGCCCTGGCTCAGTCACTCATGCACAAGGAATGTAATACCAACACTGCTCTGGCTCAACGCCCTGGGTCCTACCGTCCCATTGGCTAGTGCAAGTCATCTGTTCAGGTAAGGCTATTGAGTTGGCTCCAGAGTGGGGCACTGGGGCTCTCCATTCACTAGCTCCACCATTGACTCACTCGATAATGTAGATAGCACATTGTATAGTAGTTGATGTCATTTTTATCGTAGCGGTCCCTATGTGTAGACAGTGTCCATTAAATGAGCTATTTATATTATTTGGTATATTCCCCGTCAAACTGAAGACGAGAATGGGTATTTATCTTGCAGTGTACAACACACTTCGCATTTCATTATACGCATTGTAATAGTAATAATATCTGTTTCATATAAGAGGAAAGTTAATTTAATGCAATGTGAGTTTGTGTCTTAAATGTTAATTTAGATTATTTTTTTTGTGTTGTGATACAAATCTGTTCCCTTATTGTGCGTTCTCTCTCATTCCAAGTGGCAGGAAGTCCTACGCCTTCTCTATTACAGCCTTTATTACAATTGATTAGGAATATTGATCCTCCTTCCTGTGGCTCTGGCTGATTAACCCCGCCCATTTCTGTGATTGACACATGATATTATTTGTTGCGTAATGACAGATGTGTTCTCTCTTGTTCACCGGTGCACAAATGCTAGTTTATATATTGCGCTTGTATTAATATTGCCATTGATGTCATCCTGAGGCTCCACCTAAAACGTCAATGCTCATTCACTTGTAACCAACACCATGATTGACAGACCCATGTGGTTGGGTTTTATAGGAGCGAGAAATTACCAATTTCAGAACTGGAAACATTTTATATCTTCTTTAGCATACCTGTAAATTTAGGACTTTTAGGAGATGATGGACTTTCTATTTAAACATTGATGAGAAAATGAAAAAATCATAGAACTAGGTGCACTTTTTTCTATTCCCCTACATTATTATATGACTTTCCTAACACTTTAATGTCTTACACTTAATTCTATATACTTATAGCGCCATGGATTCCACTAGTTGTGCTCTGCACCATCAGACAGAGAGTCCAGAGACAAGTGCCTTGCAAAAGTATTCACCCCCTCTGCATTTTTTGTGTTTTGTGTCCTCACAACCTGAAATTAACATGGATTGATTGAGGATTTGCATCTTATAATTTACAAAACATGCAACAACTTTAAAGATGTTTTTTTTTAGTTGTGAAGCAAACATTAAATAGGAAAGAAAAACAGAAAAAGTCAATGTGCATAACTATTCACCCCCACTAAAGTCAATACTTTATAGAGCCATCTTGTGCTACAATCATAGCTCCAAGTCGCTTTGGATAAGTCTCTATGAGCTTGACACATCTTACCACTGGGATTTTTGCCCATTGCTCCTTGCAAAACTGCTCCAGCTCCTTCAAGTTGGGTGGTTTGTGCTTGTGAACAGCAATCTTTAAGTCTGATCACAGATTTTCTATTGGATTGAGGTCTGGGCTTTGACTAGGCTATTCCAACACATTTACATGTTTCCCCTTAAGCCACTCAAGTGTTGCTTTAGCAGTGTGTTTGGGGTCATTGTCCTGCTGGAAGGTGAACCTCCGTCCTAGCCTCAAATCACGCAAAGAGTGGTACAGGTTTTGCTCAAGAATATCCCTGTATTTAGCACCATCCATCTTTCCCTCAACTCTGACCAGTTTCCCAGTCCCGGCTGCTGAAAAACATGGTGTTCCTTGGACGATGTGATGTGTTGTGTTTGCGCCAGACATAGCATTTTCTTTGCTGGTCTCAATTTTAGTCTCATCAGACCAGAGCACCTTCCTCCATACAAACTCAAAACGTGCCATTTTGTTTTTTGCTGAAAGTAATGGCTTTCTTCTGGCCACTCTGCCATAAAGCCCAACTCTATGGAGCGTACGGCTTATTGTCGTCCTATGTACAGATACTCCAGTCTCTGCTGTGGATCTCTGCGCTCCACTGGGGTTACCTTAGGTCTCTGTGCTGCCTCTCTGATTAATGCCCTCCTTGCCCGGTCTGTGAGTTTTGGTAGGAAGCCGTCCTTGCCAGATTTGCTGTTGTGCCATGTTCTTTCCATTTGGTTATGATCGATTTGATGGTGCTCCTGGGGATCAACAAATATTTGGATACTTTTTTATAACCTAACCCTGACTTGTACTTCTCAACAACATTGTCCCTTACTTGTTTGGAGAGTTCCTTGGTCTTCATGGCAGTGTTTGGTTAGTGGTGCCTCTTGCTTAGGTGTTGCAGCCTCTGGGGCATTTAAAAAAATGGTGTGTTAATGTAATGACAGATCATGTGACACTTAGTTTTCACACAGGTGGACATCATTTCACTAATTATGGGACTTCTGAAGGTAATTGGTTGCACCAGAGCTTTTTATGGGCTTCATAACAAATACATATGCACATGCCAATTTTCTGTTTTCTATCTCTAAAAAAATAGTTTTTTGTATATATTTTTCTCATTTCACTTCACCAACTTAGACTATTGTGTTCTGATCCATCACATAAAATTCAGATTAACAAAACATTGAACTTAAGGCTGTAATGTAACAAAATATGTAAAAAGTCAAGGGGGGTGAATACTTTTGCAGGGCACTGTATGTAACATTTTTGTCACGTTTGTCTTATGTATTCACTGTATGACCTCTGCTTAGAGCTATGGAGTAAGTTGGCACTTTATATATCACTAGCGACTTGCCCATCAATTATGACGGCATGATATAGTGTCATACATTGTGATGGGTGGTGTAATGTCAGGGTGATGTTTAGTGTAATGTCAGGGTAACATGTGGTTCACTGTCAGGGTGACGTGTGGTGTAATGTCAGGTGATGTTTAGTGTAATGTCAGAGTGACGTGTGGTTCACTGTCAGGGTGACATGTGGTGTAATGTCAGGGTGATGTTTAGTGTAATGTCAGGGTGACGTGTGGTGTAATGTCAGGTGATGTTTAGTGTAATGTCAGGGTAACATGTGGTGTAATGTCAGGAGATGTTTAGTGTAATGTCAGGGTGACTTGTGGTGTAATGTCAGGTTGACGTGTGGTGTAATGTCATGGTGACGTGTGGGGTAATGTCAGGAGATGTTTAGTGTAATGTCATGGTGACGTGTGGGGTAATGTCAGGAGATGTTTAGTGTAATGTCAGGGTGACGTGTGGGGTAATGTCAGGTGATATTTAGTGTAATGTCAGGGTGACGTGTGGTGTAATGTCAGGGTGACGTGTGGTGTAATGTCAGGTGATGTTTAGTGTAATGTCATGGTGACGTGTGGGGTAATGTCAGGAGATGTTTAGTGTAATGTCATGGTGACGTGTGGGGTAATGTCAGGTGATGTTTAGTGTAATGTCAGGGTGACGTGTGGTGTAATGTCAGGTGATATTTAGTGTAATGTCAGGGTGACGTGTGGTGTAATGTCAGGGTGACGTGTGGGGTAATGTCAGGTGATGTTTAGTGTAATGTCAGGGTGACGTGTGGTGTAATGTCAGGGTGACATGTGGTGTAATGTCAGGGTGACGTGTGGTGTAATGTCAGGGTGACATGTGGTTCACTGTCAGGGTGACGTGTGGTGTAATGTCAGGTGATGTTTAGTGTAATGTCAGGGTGACGTGTGGTGTAATGTCAGGTGATGTTTAGTGTAATGTCAGGGTGACGTGTGGTGTAATGTCAGGTGATGTTTAGTGTAATGTCAGGGTGACGTGTGGTGTAATGTCAGGTGATGTTTAGTGTAATGTCAGGGTGATGTTTAGTGTAATGTCAGGGTGATGTTTAGTGTAATGTCAGGGTGACGTGTGGTGTAATGTCAGGTGATGTTTAGTGTAATGTCAGGGTGACGTGTGGTGTAATGTCAGGGTGATGTTTAGTGTAATGTCAGGGTGACGTGTGGTGTAATGTCAGGGTGATGTTTAGTGTAATGTCAGGGTGACGTGTAGTGTAATGTCAGGCGATGTTTAGTGTAATGTCAGGGTGACGTGTGGTGTAATGTCAGGGTGATGTTTAGTGTAATGTCAGGGTGACGTGTGGTGTAATGTCAGGGAGATGTTTAGTGTAATGTCAGGGTGACATGTGGTGTAATGTCAGGGTGATGTTTAGTGTAATGTCAGGGTGACGTGTGGTGTAATGTCAGGAGATGTTTAGTGTAATGTCAGGGTGATGTTTAGTGTAATGTCAGGGTGATGTTTAGTGTAATGTCAGGGTGATGTTTAGTGTAATGTCAGGAGATGTTTAGTGTAATGTCAGGGTGACGTGTGGTGTAATGTCAGGAGATGTTTAGTGTAATGTCAGGGTGATGTTTAGTGTAATGTCAGGGTGACGTGTGGTGTAATGTCAGGGTGACGTGTGGTGTAATGTCAGGGTGATGTTTAGTGTAATGTCAGGGTGACGTGTGGTGTAATGTCAGGTGATGTTTAGTGTAATGTCAGGGTGACGTGTGGTGTAATGTCAGGTGATGTTTAGTGTAATGTCAGGGTGACGTGTGGTGTAATGTCAGGTGATGTTTAGTGTAATGTCAGGGTGACGTGTGGTGTAATGTCAGGTGATGTTTAGTGTAATGTCAGGGTGACGTGTGGTGTAATGTCAGGTGATGTTTAGTGTAATGTCAGGGTGACGTGTGGTGTAATGTCAGGGTGACGTGTGGTGTAATGTCAGGGTGATGTTTAGTGTAATGTCAGGGTGATGTTTAGTGTAATGTCAGGGAGATGTTTAGTGTAATGTCAGGGTGACATGTGGTGTAATGTCAGGGTGATGTTTAGTGTAATGTCAGGGTGACGTGTGGTGTAATGTCAGGGTGATGTTTAGTGTAATGTCAGGGTGACGTGTGGTGTAATGTCAGGGTGATGTTTAGTGTAATGTCAGGGTGACGTGTGGTGTAATGTCAGGGTGATGTTTAGTGTAATGTCAGGGTGACGTGTAGTGTAATGTCAGGCGATGTTTAGTGTAATGTCAGGGTGACGTGTGGTGTAATGTCAGGAGATGTTTAGTGTAATGTCAGGGTGACGTGTGGTGTAATGTCAGGGTGATGTTTAGTGTAATGTCAGGGTGACGTGTGGTGTAATGTCAGGGAGATGTTTAGTGTAATGTCAGGGTGACATGTGGTGTAATGTCAGGGTGACATGTGGTGTAATGTCAGGGTGATGTTTAGTGTAATGTCAGGGAGATGTTTAGTGTAATGTCAGGGTGACATGTGGTGTAATGTCAGGGTGATGTTTAGTGTAATGTCAGGGTGACGTGTGGTGTAATGTCAGGGTGATGTTTAGTGTAATGTCAGGGTGACGTGTGGTGTAATGTCAGGGTGATGTTTAGTGTAATGTCAGGGTGACGTGTGGTGTAATGTCAGGGTGATGTTTAGTGTAATGTCAGGGTGACGTGTAGTGTAATGTCAGGCGATGTTTAGTGTAATGTCAGGGTGACGTGTGGTGTAATGTCAGGAGATGTTTAGTGTAATGTCAGGGTGACGTGTGGTGTAATGTCAGGGTGATGTTTAGTGTAATGTCAGGGTGACGTGTGGTGTAATGTCAGGGAGATGTTTAGTGTAATGTCAGGGTGACATGTGGTGTAATGTCAGGGTGATGTTTAGTGTAATGTCAGGGTGACGTGTGGTGTAATGTCAGGAGATGTTTAGTGTAATGTCAGGGTGATGTTTAGTGTAATGTCAGGGTGACGTGTGGTGTAATGTCAGGTAATGTTTAGTGTAATGTCAGGTGACGTGTGGTGTAATGTCAGGTGACGTGTGGTGTAATGTCAGGAGATGTTTAGTGTAATGTCAGGGTGACGTGTGGTGTAATGTCAGGAGATGTTTAGTGTAATGTCAGGGTGACGTGTGGTGTAATGTCAGGTGATGTTTAGTGTAATGTCAGGGTGATGTTTAGTGTAATGTCAGGGTGACGTGTGGGGTAATGTCAGGAGATGTTTAGTGTAATGTCAGGGTGACGTGTGGGGTAATGTCAGGTGATATTTAGTGTAATGTCAGGGTGACGTGTGGGGTAATGTCAGGTGATGTTTAGTGTAATGTCAGGGTGACATGTGGTGTAATGTCAGGGAGATGTTTAGTGTAATGTCAGGGTGATGTTTAGTGTAATGTCAGGAGATGTTTAGTGTAATGTCAGGGTGACGTGTGTTGTAATGTCAGGAGATGTTTAGTGTAATGTCAGGGTGATGTTTAGTGTAATGTCAGGGTGACGTGTGGTGTAATGTCAGGGTGACGTGTGGTGTAATGTCAGGGTGATGTTTAGTGTAATGTCAGGGTGACGTGTGGTGTAATGTCAGGGTGACGTGTGGGGTAATGTCAGGTGATGTTTAGTGTAATGTCAGGGTGACGTGTGGTGTAATGTCAGGGTGACGTGTGGGGTAATGTCAGGTGATGTTTAGTGTAATGTCAGGGTGACGTGTGGTGTAATGTCAGGGTGATGTTTAGTGTAATGTCAGGGTGACGTGTGGTGTAATGTCAGGTGATGTTTAGTGTAATGTCAGGGTGACGTGTGGTGTAATGTCAGGTGATTTTTAGTGTAATGTCAGGGTGACGTGTGGTGTAATGTCAGGGAGATGTTTAGTGTAATGTCAGGGTGACGTGTGGTGTAATGTCAGGTGATGTTTAGTGTAATGTCAGGGTGACGTGTGGTGTAATGTCAGGTAATGTTTAGTGTAATGTCAGGGTGACATGTGGTGTAATGTCAGGAGATGTTTAGTGTAATGTCAGGGTGATGTTTAGTGTAATGTCAGGGTGACGTGTGGTGTAATGTCAGGTAATGTTTAGTGTAATGTCAGGGTGACATGTGGGGTAATGTCAGGTGATGTTTAGTGTAATGTCAGGGTGACATGTGGTGTAATGTCAGGTGATGTTTAGTGTAATGTCAGGGTGATGTTTAGTGTAATGTCAGGGTGACGTGTGGTGTAATGTCAGGGAGATGTTTAGTGTAATGTCAGGTGATATTTAGTGTAATGTCAGGGTGACGTGTGGTGTAATGTCAGGGTGACGTGTGGTGTAATGTCAGGGTGATGTTTAGTGTAATGTCAGGGTGACGTGTGGTGTAATGTCAGGGAGATGTTTAGTGTAATGTCAGGGTGACGTGTGGTGTAATGTCAGGTAATGTTTAGTGTAATGTCAGGGTGACGTGTGGTGTAATGTCAGGTAATGTTTAGTGTAATGTCAGGGTGACATGTGGTGTAATGTCAGGAGATGTTTAGTGTAATGTCAGGGTGATGTTTAGTGTAATGTCAGGGTGATGTTTAGTGTAATGTCAGGGTGATGTTTAGTGTAATGTCAGGGTGATGTTTAGTGTAATGTCAGGGTGAAGTGTGGTGTAATGTCAGGTAATGTTTAGTGTAATGTCAGGGTGACATGTGGTGTAATGTCAGGAGATGTTTAGTGTAATGTCAGGGTGACGTGTGGTGTAATGTCAGGGTGATGTTTAGTGTAATGTCAGGGTGACGTGTGGTGTAATGTCAGGAGATGTTTAGTGTAATGTCAGGGTGACGTGTGGTGTAATGTCAGGTAATGTTTAGTGTAATGTCAGGGTGACATGTGGTGTAATGTCAGGAGATGTTTAGTGTAATGTCAGGGTGACGTGTGGTGTAATGTCAGGAGATGTTTAGTGTAATGTCAGGGTGATGTTTAGTGTAATGTCAGGGTGATGTTTAGTGTAATGTCAGGGTGATGTTTAGTGTAATGTCAGGGTGATGTTTAGTGTAATGTCAGGGTGAAGTGTGGTGTAATGTCAGGTAATGTTTAGTGTAATGTCAGGGTGACATGTGGTGTAATGTCAGGTAATGTTTAGTGTAATGTCAGGGTGACATGTGGTGTAATGTCAGGGTGATGTTTAGTGTAATGTCAGGGTGACGTGTGGTGTAATGTCAGGTAATGTTTAGTGTAATGTCAGGGTGACATGTGGGGTAATGTCAGGGTGACGTGTGGTGTAATGTCAGGTGATGTTTAGTGTAATGTCAGGGTGACATGTGGTGTAATGTCAGGTGATGTTTAGTGTAATGTCAGGGTGATGTTTAGTGTAATGTCAGGGTGACATGTGGTGTAATGTCAGGAGATGTTTAGTGTAATGTCAGGGTGACGTGTGGTGTAATGTCAGGTGATGTTTAGTGTAATGTCAGGGTGACATGTGGTGTAATGTCAGGTGATGTTTAGTGTAATGTCAGGGTGATGTTTAGTGTAATGTCAGGAGATGTTTAGTGTAATGTCAGGGTGACGTGTGGTGTAATGTCAGGTGATGTTTAGTGTAATGTCAGGTGATGTTTAGTGTAATGTCAGGGTGACGTGTGGTGTAATGTCAGGTAATGTTTAGTGTAATGTCAGGGTGACATGTGGTGTAATGTCAGGAGATGTTTAGTGTAATGTCAGGGTGACGTGTGGTGTAATGTCAGGTAATGTTTAGTGTAATGTCAGGGTGACATGTGGTGTAATGTCAGGAGATGTTTAGTGTAATGTCAGGGTGACGTGTGGTGTAATGTCAGGTAATGTTTAGTGTAATGTCAGGGTGATGTTTAGTGTAATGTCAGGAGATGTTTAGTGTAATGTCAGGGTGACGTGTGGTGTAATGTCAGGTGATGTTTAGTGTAATGTCAGGTGATGTTTAGTGTAATGTCAGGGTGACGTGTGGTGTAATGTCAGGTAATGTTTAGTGTAATGTCAGGGTGACATGTGGTGTAATGTCAGGAGATGTTTAGTGTAATGTCAGGGTGACGTGTGGTGTAATGTCAGGTGATGTTAAGTGTATCAGGTTTTTGTATAAGGCTATGAGAGCAGTACAATAACTTAACAGGTTCGCCTGAACACCTTGCATTCATATAAATCTGAGTTTTGTTGTCTAACCTCTGGTGTCTGTTTAAGTGTTTGGCTCATCCATCAGAATAAATCATCTATTTATCACATGGCCAGGAGGAAAGATATAAGCTGTGGTCATGGTACTCTGAGCTTGTGAATGGAGCATGCTGGTACAGCTAAGCACATATTAGGTGTCAATCCATTCAATACAGCTAGGTTTCATTATGCTTTAATATCCTGATCAGCAGCTAATTGGATTACTAGAACATCCTCTGAGCCAACTAAATCTCCTTCAGATTCTGACAATCCTGTAGGCTGGGTCTCCTCGGCTTCTGTCTTGTTACAGTTACTACTCCAGTCGTCCTGTACCTCAATAACACTCTACACAATGGGACAGTATGGGGTTCCGATTTGATCCAAGACTCTATGTTATAGGAAGAATTACATTGTATAATGGTTTATTATAAGGATGGTGAAGGTACCAAAGATCCATGAACAGATCAGAACCTTAGGATAATATTATAGAAACACAGCTCTTCTAATATCCAGGTGTATAAACCAAGGTGAATTCAATCATCAAACAGATGGAGGGCGAGGTGAAGAAGTGGTGCCAGAAAAGGAGACACTAAATGTTTGACCTTGTAAGTATGATATGATCCATGAAAGGACAGAGTCACGGATGCCAAGAGAGAAGAGAATTTGGATTAGAAGATGGTGGTCAACTGTGTCAAAGGCAGCAGAGAGAT
Source organism: Discoglossus pictus (assembly GCA_027410445.1). Lineage (NCBI taxonomy): Eukaryota > Metazoa > Chordata > Amphibia > Anura > Alytidae > Discoglossus > Discoglossus pictus. Next base: position 238,304,372 of record CM050169.1, read on the forward strand.
CTAGGAGGATTATAATAGTGAAATGACCCTTTGCCATGTCATTAGGGACTTTAGTGAGAGCTGTCTCTGTGGGTGATGGGGTCAGAAACCAGATTGGAAGGTGTCGAGAAGAAAATTTAAGGAAATAAATTTGGTGAGGAGATTATGAATGAAGCAGTTCTGAAGCCAGGCAAAGTAGTGATATAGGGTACTATCACTGCTGTCGGTGCTGTTAGTGCTGTCGGTGCTATCAGTGCCATCAGTGCTATCGGTGTTATCAGTGCTATTGGTACTATCAGTGCTATCAGTGCTATCAGTGCTATCGGTACTATCAGTGCTATCGGTACTATCAGTGCTGTCGGTGTTATCAGTGCTGTTGGTGCAATCGGTACTATCACTGCTGTCGGTGCTGTCAGTGCTGTTAGTGCTGTTGGGGCTATCAGTGCTATCGGTGCTATCAGTGTTATTGGTGCTCTCAGTGTGATCAGTGTTATCAGTGCTATCGGTGTAATCAGTGTAATTGGTGCTCTCAGTGCTATCAGTGCTATCGGTGTAATTGGTGCTATCAGTGCTAGCGGTGCTAGAGGTGTAATTGGTGCTATCAGTGTTATTGGTGTAATTGGTGCTCTCTGCACTATCGGTGCTCTCTGTGCTATCAGTGCTAGCGGTGCTATCGGTGCTATCGGTGTAATTGGTGCTATCAGTGCTAGCGGTGCTAGAGGTGTAATTGGTGCTATCAGTGTTATTGGTGTAATTGGTGCTCTCTGCACTATCGGTGCTCTCTGTGCTATCAGTGCTAGCGGTGCTATCGGTGCTATCGGTGTAATTGGTGCTATCAGTGCTAGCGGTGCTAGAGGTGTAATTGGTGCTATCAGTGTTATTGGTGTAATTGGTGCTCTCTGCACTATCGGTGCTCTCTGTGCTATCAGTGCTAGCGGTGCTAGCGGTGCTAGCGGTGTAATTGGTGCTATCAGTGCTAGCGGTGCTAGAGGTGTAATTGGTGCTATCAGTGTTATTGGTGTAATTGGTGCTCTCTGCACTATCGGTGCTCTCTGTGCTATCAGTGCTAGCGGTGCTAGAGGTGTAATTGGTGCTATCAGTGTTATTGGTGTAATTGGTGCTCTCTGCACTATCGGTGCTCTCTGTGCTATCAGTGCTAGCGGTGCTAGCGGTGCTAGCGGTGTAATTGGTGCTATCAGTGCTAGCGGTGCTAGAGGTGTAATTGGTGCTATCAGTGTTATTGGTGTAATTGGTGCTCTCTGCACTATCGGTGCTCTCTGTGCTATCAGTGCTAGCGGTGCTAGCGGTGCTAGCGGTGTAATTGGTGCTATCAGTGCTAGCGGTGCTAGAGGTGTAATTGGTGCTATCAGTGTTATTGGTGTAATTGGTGCTCTCTGCACTATCGGTGCTCTCTGTGCTATCAGTGCTAGCGGTGCTAGAGGTGTAATTGGTGCTATCAGTGTTATTGGTGTAATTGGTGCTCTCTGCACTATCGGTGCTCTCTGTGCTATCAGTGCTAGCGGTGCTATCGGTGCTATCGGTGTAATTGGTGCTATCAGTGCTAGCGGTGCTAGAGGTGTAATTGGTGCTATCAGTGTTATTGGTGTAATTGGTGCTCTCTGCACTATCGGTGCTCTCTGTGCTATCAGTGCTAGCGGTGCTAGCGGTGCTAGCGGTGTAATTGGTGCTATCAGTGCTATCCGTGCTATCAGTGCTATCCGTGCTATCGGTGTAATTGGTGCTCTCTGTACTATCGGTGCTCTCAGTGTTATCAGTGCTATCAGTGTAATCGGTGTAATTGGTGCTCTCAGTGCTATCGTGTAATTGGTGTAATTGGTGCTCTCAGTGCTATCAGTGTTATCGGTGCTCTCTGTATTATGGGTGCTCTCGGTGCTATCAGTCCTATCGGTGCTATTGGTGCTATCGGTGCTATCAGTGCTATCTGTGTAATCTGTGTAATTGGTGCTCTCAGTGCTATCGGTGCTCTCGGTGCTATCAGTGTTATTGGTGTAATTGGTGCTCTCGGTGCTATTGGTGCTATCAGTGCTATCGGTGCTATCAGTGCTATCTGTGTAATCTGTGTAATTGGTGCTCTCAGTGCTATCGGTGCTCTCGGTGCTCTCGGTGCTATCAGTGCTATCGGTGCTCTCGGTGCTATCAGTGCTATCGGTGCTCTCGGTGCTCTCGGTGCTATCAGTGCCATCGGTGCTATCAGTGCTATCAGTGCTATCAGTGCTATCGGTGCTATCAGTGTTATTGGTGTAATTGGTGCTCTCTGTGCTCTCGGTGCTATCGGTGCTCTCGGTGCTCTCGGTGCTATCGGTGCAATCAGTTCCTGGCACACAGATTACATTGTCTTAGTGTTTATTTCCAGTCTGTCTCTCTGCAGAGTGCTCCTGTCCTGACCCAGACTCTTCGTGTGCTGATCCTGTGAGTTCTCCATCACTCGAGGTAGCAGATAATTACAGTATAACATGAATATTCGCGGCTCTCCAGGATGCGTCTTTTTGCCGTTGTTGGGCGTAGAGCATCACTTGGCTTCCGCTGACACCTAGAGGTGTTTAGTGAGGATTACATGAAACTGACCAACTGTGTGAATTCAGCCCTTCTAGTTGTGATATCGAATCAATTACATTAAACAATTTGGTAAATCCTGAACCCCAACAAGGTGAGATTCTGGTCTTATGAATACTATATTATAATAATAATAATATATTATTATTATTAAAAATATAGAATATAGTATATAGTACCATCAATGCTAGAGAAGACTCTGATGCTGGGAAAGATTATAGGCACAAGAAGAAGGGGGAGGCAGAGGTGGAGATGACTAGATGAGGTCACTAAAGGAATAAACATGAGCTTGATGGAGCTTGATGGAGCTCAGAGGGGAAGATGTGCCTGGCGTGCTGTCCAAGGAGAGTCGGGCACGACTGAACAAAACGAAAAGAATCAACACAATGGTTTAAATGCACATCCCAGTATATGAGTGTATTATTATTTCTAACCTCATCCTTAGTTTCTGGACTATCTTTCGTATTAATCAACAGTAGCCTCTAATTTTTACCATTAACGCCAATCTCTTTTGTCACCTTCTTTACATCAAAACATTACATTAGATATTTGTGTCGCATATAAACAGTTTCCGAAATGATGGATTTCCAAATCACATGAAGACGTTGGTTTTAACATTTTGTTTCCGTATTTTTTAATGGTGAGTTTTTACACTATGAAGTAGAGCTATAAATATTTGGTCTTAAACAATGTTTAAGTAACTTACTGTACATAAACATTTTATAAAAATCATAATCCTGTTCGTCTCCGAATCCGGAGCTATTCAATTGCTCAAGCCCGCAAGTTACTGGCCCAAAGCCGAAACCGTAAACCATGCACTGGGTCATAGCAGTTCAGGGCAGGAACATGATCAAGTAAGCAAACCCATAACCTCCATATCATGAGACATTTTCACGGCAGTAAAACATGGAGGTTACATGTCAATCAATTAGGTTCGGGGGGCCAATATGCGATCAGACTCGCAAACCCGCAAAATAAAGAATTATGAAAATGAATGCTAATACTGTTCTAGTCCATGTGGATGGCCTGATATGTATTAACTCATTGATACCCGAGATTGATTTAGCCCCGAAATGAAACATAAAAATGAATTTAATTTCCTGCCGATTTGCCGGCTTGAGACTGTTGTGCAATTAATTCTAATGTCTATCATGTGTTTAACCTCCTTTCCTCCTTCTTTTGCCATTTAGGGGTGTGAAACCATTTGCGGGCTTGCGGAAATTGATTATTTGAATAATGATTTGCAATTTTAGCCAACGTAACTTACGAAAGTGAAAGCTCAAAGGCTTCGGGAGGCTGTAAGTTAAGGGTTTAACCATCGCAATTTTGGAGCCTGCAAAAAGATGCCAATTGAATAGCAAATTAACTTGCAACCTTACTTACGGGCTACCGGATGGAGCGAGAGCTCAATTGAAGCAGGCTCAAAGTGTTCACTGGAAGGTTTGATCATGAGGTGAAGATCAAATATTTTGTTCACATCATGAGAGACAGGATTCCATAGAGAAGACTGATGGCTGGAAAGATTGAAGGTGCACGAAGAAGAGGTGGAGATGGATAGTTGAGGTAATTGAAGCAACGGACAGGAGGTTAATGGAGCTCGGAGGGGCAGTGGCGGACAAATGTGCCTGGCGTGCTGCGGTCCATAGGGTCACAGAGAGTTGAACATGACTGAATGACTAAACAACAATGAGGGGCATGAGGAAACTCTTCATGAGACAGAGAGAATTATCTGGTGGTAGGAGTCAGATCATGATGTCATTAGGATGCGTCCTGTTTGGCTTATTGTCTGATCAACGCATTAATAAAGTTTAACAACTGAGAAAGAGAGCAAAGCAAGACTAATAAATCATAAAAGAGCAGTAATGTGACAGATATTAAAATATAAAAAATATATAATTTACTATGACTGTAAGGAATTCCAGTACAAATTAATTTAGGAATGCATTATTAAGATATATAAAATATTGTATTATTATTATTATTATTATTATTATTATGATATGTATTATTAAAATATAAATTATAGGAAAGCTTGAGAAAAAAAGGACAAAAGTTGCCGATTTATCCTCACATTGTCGGCACTTAACAGGAATTAATATTAAATAACTAAAATTAAACAAGTAATACATATTTATTTAGTTTTTCTCAGGCCTATATTGTAATGATTCTTAATTCTATAAATCACTAAATCGCATATTTGTTTAGTCACATTAAGAATGTATTTCCTTATTTTTACTTTTTCTTATATCACTGAGGCTGATCTGAGAAGAACATAGGATTTCTAGTATTACTATTTACTCAGTGAGACAATAATAAAGTTCCAAAGTAGATCTGATTTACTGTCATAAAGCCCTATGCTAATCCCTGAAACATCAATTACGGGTGCCATAGCAGCACAGTAAATCCTACCTACATATGTTAATCCCCCCTCCCTAAAACATTGAGAGAGAACTCCTATGGGTCACTGAGTGAGCTTCATGACAAAGCCGAAAACCATTGCAAACATTTTTGCACTGACAATAAATTACGAGTTAGTCCCTGACACTTTGACACCTAAACCCTATGCTAATAAGATTTTACGGATCACTTGCAAATCATGGCACTGCCGCAACTGCAAAAAGCAGAAGAACGATTTATGAGTACCAAAGACCACTCGCAAGTAGTTTTAAAACTCTTGCAGAGTCCAAAAGAAGAATTTACATTGACACAATAGCATAAAAACCACTACAAAATGATGAGATTTTTACATTATTTAACTTTTAACAATCCAATATCAACATATGGGTAATATACAAAATCCAGGGTAAAACACAACCCAGTACTCACAGGGTTAATACACGTCAAAACCATGTTGCCTAGTAACAAATGCTCTGATACATTGTCTATAAATATATCTATTTTAACACAAAATAAACACATTTTTACTGATTGAAGCTATAAATACAATTGTCACATATTTTTAATATTAAAATATATTTTTAATTAACAAACAATTACTTTTTATGATTTATTATTTTTCCATATTAGTACAATCAGCCTTGTTGTTGTGTAATTACAGACGGCCTTTTATAATAAACCACACTAAGCTGTCACCTACAGATACATTCACCTACAGATACAGGGCATCATTCAATTGCGATTTGGCCAGTTGAATAGGGCTCTATATAAGCACAAAGCATATTTTTGGGGGGTAAAAGTTCACTAACTAACATTCTGTAAAAAAATATGCTCTGTGCTTATATAGAGCCATATTCAATTGGCCAAATCACATTTGAATGAGGCCCACATTTAGTGAATATTATACTAATATTTATTTATTTTGTTAAGTCGTGTTCGACTCTCCGTGACTCTATTGACCACAGCATGCCAGGAATATCTGTCAGCCACTGCCCCTTTGAGCTCCATCAAGTTCTGCTGTCCCCTTCTTCTTGTGCCCTCAATCTTTCCCAGCATCAGTATCTTCTCTAGGGAATGCTGCCGTCTGATGATATGGACAAAATATTTGAGCTTCAGCCTCATGATCAAACCTTCCAGTGAACAGTTTGGCTTAATTTCCTGTAGTATTTATTGCATGGATCTTCTTGCAGTCCAAGGGACTCTAAACAGTTTTCTCCAACACCACAATTCAAAAGCGCCAATGCTAAGCACTCAGCCATCTTATGGTCCAGCTCTCACATCCGTATGTTACAATTGGAAATATTATAGTTCTACCTATGCGGACCTGTGTTGATATATAACTAATATAGTAATCTACTTAACCAGCTGTGTGATGTCACTTGCAGCAAATCCTGTCTGATCCGCCAACAAGAATATTTCAGTCCAAACATAATTTAATAATCAATCTCCCATAGCCATCACACTACCCATCATTGCCATTAGTACTTCCCTCTACTGACACTCTGTCTAAATCCTCATCTTGCCCTGAAGGCTGATACTTTACCCATCTAAAAAACTTGAATCTCTCAAGTCTCTATAATCATCCAAATGGGCTCTACCTTAATGCTCCGTATTAGGTTTAATATTTTATTTTATATATAGATCAGCACCTTCTCCCTTTTCCCTTACTCTGTATTTTTGATTAAACTGTGACTCGGTATCACTGTGTCCTATTCATTTAAAGCCACCAAATCCAGATTGTCTTAAGTCATTACTGATATTTATTCCATCTTACTTTAAGACTTTGAACATTTGTGCGCATAGCAGAGAATACAATCTCAAAATATTTAGATCTTTTTGGTGGCACTTATGGCTAGATTGCGAATATTTTGAAACTACAATTGAACCCACGCCTACATCACCAGGCAGCAAGCCTTGATACGTGTGCATTTTATATTTTTTGGGGGTAGTTGGAATTTATAATACTAACTCCTTTAGTTTAAAATACAACTAATGAAACCTTTACATGCCTCAGTGAGAATCATTGCACCCCACATGGACGTAGACCATCTACTATAAAGTGGTTTGTAACCATAAAGTAACATTGACCATCATTACCAAATCTCTCTGCATCCTCTCCCCAACTAGAAATGTGATTGGGATACAGCCTTACGTCTGTTTACCTCCTGGCCTCAAAAAAGAAACAGCTTTGATATTGACCAAGATGCTTTCCAATCTCAAAAACTGAACTGCTCCATTATCATTCCTAGATCACAAGATCCAATTTGTGTAATACTAACTTCTCTTTCCGACCCTCTCTTATCAATTCTTAAAAGGGGTTTGCCAGTGACCCTGTAAGACCCATTGGTGCCTTCCCCCAAATAAACACACAAGACAACTGTTGGAGGTTCAACATTCAAGTAACCTGGCGGAGGAGGATCCCGGGTCTTGGCAGCAAACCCCATATCCTGAGCCAGCTCTTAGGATCCCACCGTTGTGCTGTCAGCACACCATCCTATTGGTAGGGATGGCCCCTTATTATTACTGACCCAGGTAACTCCCCCACTCACAACATGAACAACAATGAACTTAAACTATAGTACTTACTAATTCCAAAATATATACCAAAATATATATATATATTTTCTATATAAACTAAATAAGGCTGATGTAGTTTCCTTCATCATCTTATTCTTTTTGTTTTTTGACAAGATACACACCAATACCAACAATACAAATGGTTTACATTCATCTTCTCACTTCCATTTCTTTATTTTTTACAAATAACACACCCATGTGCAAATATATTATTATTAATATTATTATTATTGTTATTATGATTATTATTTTAAAAGAGAAAACCTTAACTTAGGAAAGGGAGGGTGGGTACTTCTTCAGTTGCCGGCCACGTAGTACTGCATGCAAAATGGCACCTGCACTGCTAGGAGGCGGATAAAGCCACTTTTTCAGCCTCGGGCTGCCAAATGATGCTACACTCAGAGGTTCCCCAGGATCAAGACACCCCATCAACAACAGTATAACTTGTTCTGCCTCCCGGGTCTTCCACTACTTGTTTTTTATTCTATGAGAGCACTTCTTATCTTTGTATTCCTGGGAGTTTCATATGCCTTAGAAGCCTGTAAATTAGAGGTAGACTTCTCAGCAACAGGTTCATCAGAAGTGAACGTCTCCATCCTATAGATGTGCTTTGGATAAAATGATTCTCACTGATACGACTCAATACACACATGGTTGCCAAATTATTAGGTTTCATGTAAAAGAAAACAGTCCTATTCCAAAGGTAGACTAAAATATATTGTCATTCGAGATGTCGCGGACAGTTTCGCCCGCGGACTATTCGCAGCGATTTTGGCATGTTCGCATTCGCAGCGGACGGACGAACACATGCTCTTTTCGGTTCGCCCCCTATACTTTATCATTGAGGAAACTTTGACCCTGCACCTCACAGTGAGCAGACACATTCCAGCCAATCAGCAGCATACACTCACTTCCAGGGCCTTCCATCTGAAGGACAGCATACATTTTAGAATCATTCTGAAGCTGCATTCGTTGTGAGAGGACAGAGAGTGTAGCTGCTGGAGATTTAATAGGGGAATAGATAGCCAGGCTGTGTATTTAGCTTCCACTACAGACCTGAAGGACTCATCTGATATCTGCTGCAAGGACAGCAACCCAAAAAGCCCTTTTTAGGGCTAGAACATATTTTGTTTTATTTTATAATTTTTTTCTGTGTAATCTAATTGCATATGCCTGCCTGCCAGCATGTGTGTGTGACAGGCTGACACCTAACAGCTTATATTGTGCTTAGTGAAATAAAACAACAATTTTTTGACTGTAATAGATTGAATAGCAATTGCCTGCTTACAGGCGTGTGTGTGAAGCCTATTGCATCTACTCTGCCAACTTTTGCCAGTGCACAGTGATACGTCATATCTGGTGCAACCGTAGTGTACAGTGACACAAAACAACACTTTTTTGACTGTAATCGATTGAATATCAGTTGCCTGCCTACAGGCGTGTGTGTGAGGCCTACAGCGCCTACTCTGCCAACTTTTGCCAGTGCACAGTGACACTCATATCTGGTGGCACCTTAGATTGCATGCGCAGTGCCCCAAATTTGAAGTGGGAGGACCGACCAAGCATCTTTTTCCATCTCCCGCTTCCAAAAATCAATGCCATATACACGTCCCCTAATAGTGGACGTAACAGGGATTAAACTGATAGGAATAAATAGTACAACTTAATACACCACTCCTATCTGGTGGCACATTACATTGCACGTGCAGTGACCCAAATTCGAAGTAGGAGGTCCGACCAAGCATCTTTTTCCATCTCCCTGTTCCAAAAATAAATGCCATATACACGTCCCCTAATAGTGGACGTAACAGGGATTAAACCGATAGGAATAGTACTACTTAACAGTACACACCTTATAATAACGCAGACAGAGGCAATGCAGAGAGAGGAGTTTGAAGAAAATGAGTCAGAGGAGGAAGGTGGCTTTGAGGAGGTGGAAGACCAAACACAGCAGGCGTCTCAGGGGGCTTGTTGTCACCTTTCGGGGACCCTTGGTGGCTGGTGGAGGAAGAGACCTTCAATGACATCAGCAGGCGTCTCAGGGGGCTTGTTGTCACCTTTCGGGGACCCTTGGTGGCTGGGTGGAGGAAGAGACCTTCAATGACATCAGTGAGGACAAGGAACGGGACATGGCTAGCTTGGTATCCAACCTTGTTCAAATGGGGAGTTTGCGGTTGTGCAAAGGGACTGTTTGCGGTTGTTTGCGGTGCATTAAACAGGGAGATTGGTCTGTTACTGTGAAGCGGGTGTAACCCTTACACTACCTGATCGATACAACATCATACCTGATGTTTTAAAGCATGTTATTCCAAACAATTTAGGAATGTTAGGTGATTTATGCCCTTTATGGCTTAAAACCAGACTCTGCATCAACTATGTAATTTTCCGTGGGAGTTTTGCCATGGATCCCCCTCCGGCATGCCACAGTCCAGGTGTTAGTCCCCTTAAAACAACTTTCCCATCACTATTGTGGCCAGAAAGAGTCCCTGTGGGTTTTGAAATTCGCCTGCCCATTGAAGTCCATTCGCCGGGTTCGCCCGTTAGCGAACATTTGATGGAACTTCGCGTCCGCTGTTCGCGAACCAAAAATGTGATGTTCGCGACATCACTAATTGTCATATATACCTCAATTACCTCCAACACACCTCCAGAAAACTCAACTCAGTCATCACATTTTCACCTTTGATGGTTGAAGCTTTCTTCTTTCTTGGTTAAAACTTTGTGTGTCCTACAAAACAACAACCCACTTCTAGAACACAACAACAAGACGTTTAACTAGCAAGTCTTCTCCAAATAAAGTAGAAATATCTTTCATTACTCCGATTCTCTAAAAATCTAATTCAACAGCAAACCATTAAAAATAAATGTATTAATAAATATAAAATCAGAAGATAATCATGCACCTCATTAACTGCCATATCCTTCCGTGTGTCATCACATATATACATGTATTTTATTTCCTAACATTTTTATAGTTCTTTTATCCAAAGCGTTTTAAACTGTTAGAATTTTTATGGGTTGAAGGTTTAGGATGGAGTTGGTTGAAGGGTTAATGCAATGAAGATTTAAACACACAAGTGAATAAGGAGTTGAGGTTCCTGCTCATGAGAGAACAAGCTAGGTGGACATATGGTGCACTAAATAGTGACTCACAAATGTACACCCCGAAGGAAACCGGAGAGAATTATTGAGACCATTGGTGAGTGAATTTATGTGAATGAGTCATGGTCATGGTGTGGCTGGTCATGGCGGCGGCCAATGATGTGTGGAGAAATGGAAGAGGTAAAGATCCTTCCTGAAGGGAAGAACTGGGGAGTTGTATGAGACCAATAGCCACTGATGGGTGTGGAGAGGAGGGATGTTGGGACATATATGAATATGCTTATTTATTTCCATAAAACTGCAACTGGTAACAGTTCCACAGTCTATATGGTCTAAGGGTTACGAGGATAAGGAAGTGCATTGTATAAAGCATGAGAGAATACAGGCTCTCCCTTGTCTAGCTATGAGGATACAGATGGAGCCTATGTGGAATGAAGGGGCTTGTGTCCAGTACCAAGAGCCAGAGAGGGGGTGCTGGAAACTACATGCAGTACTTCAGACTGCCGAGACCCTTAAGGATGATGTGTGAGTCGGGAGAGACGGCATTCTTAATGTCCCTTAACAAACACTTTGGAACTTCAAGAATCCCAGGTGGACTGGAACCAAGACGTTGAGATAGTCGCATGGATAGATCTACTGGCAGCTGCTGCTATGGGGTCATTCCTGTCTGCAGCCTCCGCTGTGCAGTGCATCAGATTGATGTTCCAGGAGACATTTTTAACACTTTTAACCCCTGGTGTTCCCTATGAGACTTACCCCTAATTTTAATTATTTATTTGTAATTATTTTCATTTTTTATTGTTTATTATAGAAAAAAGAAAGGAAAGTATGAGAAAATAAAAGTGAGGAAGGAGAGTTGTTGACTTGTTTGCCCGGCATTGGCAAGGTTATACAATAGTTTGCCGCTGCTTTCTTGTAGTTGTTGAAGTTTTGAAAAGGAAAAAGAGGACTGTTTGTTTTTTGTTATTTTTATAAAGATTGCTTTACTTTTTCTCTTGAACTTCCTCTATAATGTTAACTTTTTTCCTGATTTATTTAATACTGGTTTACACGGTCTCTCTTTACTTTTCTCTCTGTCTTTGGTTTTAAGCCGCCTCCATTTTGTTTTTTCCTTTTTATATGTTGCCAACCACTTCAACTCTCCTTCTGGGACACTACCTCATTGTGGCGAAGGGGCTTGTGTACTTCAATGAATCTGTGAGCTTTACGATATAGGGTCACCCAAGATGGAGAGATCAGAAAAATTGTTGTCCAATGGAAAGGGAACTGGCATCCCACTCCAGTATCTTTGCCAATAAAAGATATGGATAAGTACAACCAGAAACCAAGACAGATGTGCCTGGCATGCTGTGGTCCATATGTTTAATGAGAGTCAGACATGACTGAAGGATTGAACAACAACAAACCACTTAAACTACCTGCATAGATTTATATCTGCTTATTTCTCCCCAAAACACAAAATGAAGTTCTACCCATAGCAAATAAACAAACAGTACACCGTTTTCATATAGCCCAGGTATTAGTTGGACCTGACCTCCCAGCAGTAAAGTCGGGTTTCTTAGGATCTTGTAAATTATTAGGATTTAGGTATTCAATAATTCTTTCTTTCAAAATTGTTTCCATTAGTTTGCATACTACTGATGTCAGACTTACTGGTCTGTAGTTACTTGAGTCTTCCCCCTTTTGTTTAGTAGCAGTATTACAGTAGCAGTTTTCCAGTAATCTGGAACCACTCCTAACAATAGTGATTCATTAAAAAGTTTAGTTAATTATGGGGCAAATGAGTTTCTTCAGTCATTTCGATTTACATTGTTTGTGTCTACTGAGTTGTTCATGTTTAATTTTGCATTGAAAACCTTATCTTCTTAGTGTAAGTTATTTTATTGCTTAATGCAGCTCGCTCAATGACAATTCACCCTCTTCAATGTTTAGTAATAAAACAGAAGAGGAGTATTCATCCATTCTTCCTCTGCATAGCTATGAACTACTTTCTAAAGTATAATTGTTCCTCCCTTAGTTCTCTTTTCACTAATATACCTTTTCTCAAGTTATTATATTATTATTTTTATCATTGTTATTATTATATTTATTTGTGATGCGCCAACATATTCCGTAGCGATGTACAAGGGTTAACTACAAGGCAAAGGCATTTGAGTTTAGAATATAGTGAGCAAAGAACTTTACCTAAAGCACAGACACAAAATGTAAAACTTACAATCTAAAGGGTTTTGGGTGTGGTAGGAAAGGGGAAAAATATGTTGTGCATGTTGAGCGATGTTTTGAAGGTTTTGAATCAGGTGGATAGTCTAGTGGAGCAAAGCAAGGAGTTTCAGAGAATCAGGGCAGCAAAAGAAAAGTCCTAAAGGAGCTTGGATAAGTATAGTAGAGTGGGGATGGGTAAGCTGTGCTGTGAGAGGACCCAGAGGACAGGTAGGTGGAAGGTTGAAATGGACTGGAGACTTCATCCTCTGTTACAGGGTCACAGGAGTCCATAGTAGAGATGGGATTGGTAAAGGGTGAATGTTGGGTGTTGTCACTTTGTTGGGGGCAGAGAGTTTGTGAGTTGTGGTGAGAGGAGAATTTGTTGCAAATTAAAATGGCTGGGAAGCCGGGAGACAGGAAGGGGCGGGAGGTAATGGTGCGCGGAGGAGAGTGTTGAATGTGGCAAGCAAACATTTGGGGTTGGAGGACAGGGATTATATTAATAATTTGAAATAGTGTTGTTTGGCAAGATTTAATGCAGAGAAGTAGGAGAGCAAAATAAAATTGTAGTGTGAGATCTCCTCCATAGACAATCAGTGCTGTGGGAGCACCTCTGGATGTATCATGTTTGTGCAATATGCCAAGGTGGATGAGAGCGAGGGTGCATACAAATGGTTATGGGGGCACGATTGTTGAGAGGCAGTGTTAGGGCAGGTGAGGCTGGTGAGGAGGCTGAGAAGGTGTTGTAGTACAGTGGAAAGGTGTTGTGGATCAAGTGCCTGCAGGTTTCTGTGGGTACTGGTGGCAGGGCTTGAAGAAGAGGAGTAAGTGGTGAGGTTGAATGTTAGGAGGTGGCTGTCAGGAAGAGGGCAGATGACAGGTTTGGAGGTTGTACAGAGATTAGTAAAAATAAGATCAAGGGAGTGTCCCTCAGAGCAAGTTGGGGAATGAGTCCATTGTGAACGGCAAAGAGGTGAGTGAAAGAACTTTAATATAACAGTGTGAGGAGGCATCTCATTTTTTTATTTCAGAAATCGCCACTATTTCTGAACGCCCCTGTAGACAGGGAAGGGGCACTTGACTGGGCTTAGGGGCTTGGAAGTGTTAAACTTAAGCGGGGGTAGACTGTAGACAGAATAGTGGGAACAGGCACTTGACTGGGCTTTGGGCTGGGAAGTGTTAAGTTTAAGCTGGGGTGGAGTTTGAGGAGAAGTTATATAAGGAGGAGTTTTCCTGCACTTTTGCACAAGAGACAATGGTGAGCAGCTCAGCTTGAGCAGCACAGCATTTCTTGAATATGGCTTCCCCCATAATTAATTCACTTGTGGACCAGCTAAAGGTGCAGATGGCAAGGAATGGGTCTGAGTGGTTCCAAGCAGTAATGGCGACCATAAGCGTTCCTGACTCCGCTGTGTCTGGGAAGAACAAGCAGGCCAATAAGGCCTGGGTCAAGAACAACGGTGTACAGAGAGGAGATCTAGGCCCCCTGAAAGATTGAGGCCATCGGATGACACCCCCAGGAGTAGAAGGCCTGCAGTGATCGAGGAGGGCGAGGAAGAAGTCCTGTGAGGAGCGTAGCGAGAATTAGGCCGGGGAGGGGGCGGCGAGAGACTGGAGTAAGGGCCCTGCGTGCGGATGGAGGTTCCCAGTTATCTGCTGACCGTGATGGAAGGAAAGGTCGTGAAGCAGTGGTCAAGTGAGATTGGGTGAGGCGGCATAATCCAGCGGCAGAGAGCACAGCATCGGAGTGCACAGGCGGAGTTGAAGAGCCGGAAGATATACCAGCACAGCAAACGGTCCAGCCGGGCGGAACAGAAGAATCATAACGAACGGGAGTAGGTGAGGAGCGGACCGCCTCACTGCTGGGAAGGAGGTCTGATCAAGCTGTGCAGCAGGAGGCAGGCAACAAAAGGTCAGTGTTGCTGAGGTCTGAGGCACACCAGGAGGGTGCACAACCAGAGGGTCAGCAAAGTTGGTCAGAGACAATGGAGCAAGGTGACACAGTATCAACGAGGGGAGCAGCACAGACGAGGCTGAGGAGAAGGGAGGCTCGGAAGAAGGCAGAAGGGACCAGCATAGTAACCAGAGCCACGGCGCAATAAAGGAAGCTGGTAGGGGATAGGGGAAAGAAGTAACAGGCCAGAATTAGCAGAATCAAAAAGTTAAACCATAAAGGCAAAAAAGGACATGGGCAGCATGGTATGTGTTACAAGGCTTGCAAGCAGGCAAGGAGCCAGTGATCGCAGGCAGAGACTGGGAGGTGCAGCATGGAAGTGGACAGCCTGGAAGCAGAAGCAGAGAGATGGTTAGGATTGGAGGTCAACAGTTTGGAGGAGCACCAGAGTATGGAGGATGTCAGGGTAGACAGGCCAGAAGGGTAAGGCGTCTGTCCCATTTCTTCATTTCTTGACAGAAGGGATGCAGCAATTGAGAAGGTGCTTATCCCCTGAGGTCCATGACACCGCGCAGCAGAATACAGGAGGAGCAGGGGCACCACGATGAAGCCCACAGAAGAGATAGGGCTTATGTTTATCATTCCAGAGGCAGAAGGTCCCCAGGAAGAATAAATTATGGGTTCAAGAGGTCGGAGTCAGATATGATGAGCATAGACGTGGAGTGTGACGAAGTGCCCTTCGCCACTTTGGCTTGGAGAGGACTGTTGGCCAGCCTCCTGCCCTGCGACTATGGCCCTGGTACATGTTGCCCTGTAAACACAGTATTCGGCCATACCAGAGTGTATGTCACTCATTCTGGCCCTTTACATACAGGGGGGTCATTCGGTACTTGCCCTGTGTGAACCATGATACCACAGAAAGCTATGCCATGGAGCCCATTCATATAATGAAAGACTATGGGAAAGACTTTAGCTCCATGGCAATTGAACTGTGTGAAAAGGATCTGAGCGCTATTCGGTAGTTTTATGCGCTTAGACCCCAGCTGTAACGGAACTCATCACTGTTTTACCCTGTTTTATAATTATTTAATTCTTGGTTAAAATATGATCACATTGCTGTACTGTAGAAATGTTGTTTTATGTTCTACAGAGTATATTGGCTCAGAATATCAAAGCGACTAGGCTAATAGATAATCCTGTTACAGATAAGAAAAGTCGATTGTATAAACTGTTTTCATTCTCAGATAAGAACAAAGAGGGCTGATCTAATTAATGTCTGATTGTATCCAAGTTGCCAGGGAGGTGTGACTCACCTATTGTCCTATATGTGTATTGTGTGGGGGATATGTGCAATGTCTGTGTGTTATGTGTAAAAACATACTTTTACTAACTTTTGAACCCCTGGTCTGATTCATGCCATTTTTGTATATGTTGTTCCCCTGGGTGAGAGATATTGAATGGTGCGGGACTTAAAGGTGTACCCCCTGTATTTGGGGTACATCCAGAATGTGGTTAAAATTGTGTCTGTTTTAATTGTGTTACCTGTTATCTGAGGGGAGGAGACGTGGGGGTTGAACCATGCAGATAATTGGCTGTTGTGATAATTATGTGGGTGTAGCCCTTCAGAGGGCAACATTGCATAAAAGGAGATTCCCTGTCATTAAAATATAGTTCTACTTGACCCTTCAAAACGTAGCATCGTCTCGTTCTTTGGGGGGGGATTTATGGTACCGTTACTCTGCCACATTTTACTGCACTCCTGGATTATACAATGGGATATCGTGGAGGGGAATAAGCATTTCATTACTGCACAGCACCTTGCTTAAGAAAAGGACGTCTCCAACGGCTGGTACCCTCTCACTACCGGGGTAGCCGTTACATTGGCTGGCAGTGGTGGGATGGCGTCCTAGTAAGAGGAAAAGCAGCCCGGAGACACTGGTAACGTTTGGAGTTACAAATTGAGGGCAACGCTAGTATCCGTACAGCGCCCCTGGCTACAGCAGGATGGAACCGGCTAGTTTTCGTACAGCGTTCCATGATGAGGATGAGGAGGAGGCCGCGGACTACAGGGATGCAGACAGAAAGGAACTCTGGTATGATGCCCTGGAAGATGCCCAATGGCGGCGAGGTGAGAGTCTCCCCAGTGATGAGCAGCGGCTACAGAAGCGTGTGGCGATGCGGATGTATCTATTGGGAGAACAGCCCCTGGATGAGTGGGTGACAAGACTAGAGACCCTGGTACGGCGAGAGATCTGGCTAGACAACGCATACCAGGCCCTCTGGTGGCATACCATTCGACTTACCCCCTGGACGGCTGAACACGACTTACCGGAGGGAGATGACTATGATGGCCCGGGATTATTATGGGATGCCTTGGAGGACGACATTGATCTTGGCAGCACGGAGGAGTCTAGGTTTTGGGACATCTACGACTACCGGATGGGCATGTATGTCTGGGATGACGAAGGCGAGGTGAGCAAAGACATGACCCACCTGGTAACAATAGAGTGGGAGCTGGAGCAGGACTACCAACACCTGCTCAGCCTTGTGCAGCCCCAACCTACTCGACAAGCAGAACCAGACTTCATTGACTGGTCCTGGGATGACCTCCAGATGGCAGGTAGAGATGGGACCAAGGTCTCTCTACCGGCCCTACAGGGGGCAGAAGGTGTCGTCCTTCCCCCCCAGCGGCAGTGTGAACCCCAGGGGGCAGAAGGTGTCATCCTTCCCCTCCAGCGGCAGTGTGAACTCCAGGGGGCAGAAGGTGTCGTCCTTCCCCCCCAGCGGCAGTGTGAACCCCAGGGGGCAGAAGTTGTAGTCCTTCCCCCCCAGCGGCAGTGTGAACCACAGGGGGCAGAAGGTGTCGTCCTTCCCCCCCAGTGGCAGTGTGAGCCCCAGGGGGCAGAAGGTGTCATCCTTCCCCCCCAGCGGCAGTGTGAACCCCAGGGGGCAGAAGGTGTCGTCCTTCCCCCCCAGCGGCAGTGTGAACCCCAGGGGGCAGAAGTTGTAGTCCTTCCCCCCCAGCGGCAGTGTGAACCACAGGGGGCAGAAGGTGTCGTCCTTCCGCCCAAGCGACAGTTTACCCTGACAAGGGGAGACACCAATCTCCCAGACGGCGCAGATGGGACCGTGGTCTCTGCGCCCACAGCCTGTCCAGATCCCCAACTACCCTCACTGGGACAACCGGAGGAGGGGGTAAGTACAAATTTCCTTCCCCAGCTAACTTCTAATGTGGCCCCAGGGTTAACAGAGGAAATGTTAACCCCCACTGACTGCCACGTTTCCCTGGCTACTGAGCTGGAATATGTCCCAAGTACCCCAGCAGAAGAGCTGGCATCAGGGCAGAGTGCCGCTGGCCTCTGCCCCTCAAGTCCCCTCAGTGTGTTGCCCCATCACCACAGCGAAATATCCAGGTGCCGTAACTGTTTGTTGTGGGTGGGCTGCTCTTGCACTTTGTTGTTGTGGGGGGGCTGCTCTAGCACTGGTTTATTGTGGGTTGGTGGATCGTCTAACGGAGGCACGGACCGGCAGAAGGTCAGGTGCCTGGTTAGACTTCCCCCCAAAGGGGAGATGTGTGACGAAGTGCCCTTCGCCACTTTGGCTTGGAGAGGACTGTTGGCCAGCCTCCTGCCCTGCGACTATGGCCCTGGTACATGTTGCCCTGTAAACACAGTATTCGGCCATACCAGAGTGTATGTCACTCATTCTGGCCCTTTACATACAGGGGGGTCATTCGGTACTTGCCCTGTGTGAACCATGATACCACAGAAAGCTATGCCATGGAGCCCATTCATATAATGAAAGACTATGGGAAAGACTTTAGCTCCATGGCAATTGAACTGTGTGAAAAGGATCTGAGCGCTATTCGGTAGTTTTATGCGCTTAGACCCCAGCTGTAACGGAACTCATCACTGTTTTACCCTGTTTTATAATTATTTAATTCTTGGTTAAAATATGATCACATTGCTGTACTGTAGAAATGTTGTTTTATGTTCTACAGAGTATATTGGCTCAGAATATCAAAGCGACTAGGCTAATAGATAATCCTGTTACAGATAAGAAAAGTCGATTGTATAAACTGTTTTCATTCTCAGATAAGAACAAAGAGGGCTGATCTAATTAATGTCTGATTGTATCCAAGTTGCCAGGGAGGTGTGACTCACCTATTGTCCTATATGTGTATTGTGTGGGGGATATGTGCAATGTCTGTGTGTTATGTGTAAAAACATACTTTTACTAACTTTTGAACCCCTGGTCTGATTCATGCCATTTTTGTATATGTTGTTCCCCTGGGTGAGAGATATTGAATGGTGCGGGACTTAAAGGTGTACCCCCTGTATTTGGGGTACATCCAGAATGTGGTTAAAATTGTGTCTGTTTTAATTGTGTTACCTGTTATCTGAGGGGAGGAGACGTGGGGGTTGAACCATGCAGATAATTGGCTGTTGTGATAATTATGTGGGTGTAGCCCTTCAGAGGGCAACATTGCATAAAAGGAGATTCCCTGTCATTAAAATATAGTTCTACTTGACCCTTCAAAACGTAGCATCGTCTCGTTATTTGAGGGGATCGCTATCATACTGGGGATTGCTATGCTTCTGCATACTCCCTTGAGCTGTAACTACTGAACGCTGGTTCCTGATGTACTATCCTTGGAGTCTGTGGTGGTTTTGGTGTCCGGTGCGGTGCTTGTAGGCCTCGACGCAAGCTAGGACGCATCCATCAACGGAGGTACACGGTCGGGGTGCCAGGAGATCCGTTACATGGAGAAAGGGCACGAAAGGGAGTCGTATTGTTTTAGGAATGGAGGAGGAAGATGCGCAAACAGGGACCTGGGACTGCCTTCCTGGGAAGACAGGAGGGTACAAACTGCAGGGAGTGGAGCTAGGAAGGAGAAGGCTACAAACAGAAGCCTTCAACTCCCATCCTCTCAGCAAGGAAAGGAAGTGAGAACGAATGCAACAGCATCAGGCGAGACAGCCCGTACATTAAATAATGACAGGAGGTTTAGCTGTGAGTATACAGATGACAGGCAAGGTAATAACACCACTCAGAACACATTGCAGGGTTTCATGTCAGGATTGAAGTGTTTAATATCAAAAGATGAGGGCACTGAAGTGTTGGGTCCAGGAGCAGCATGGAGTAGGGCATTAGGTAGCCAGCCGCATTAGCAGGTGCAGAACAAAGTTGTGGGAAGTATTGGTGAGGTTAGTGGATAAGCCCAGTTCTCCAGAAGGGGAGGCAGGATCGCCCTATTAAAGTGGTGGATACTGCAATGAAAAAGTCAGCTTTATGTTCCATTGGCCCCATAGGGGAACATGTATCTAAAGAAATAAGGGAAACAATTTGGAAAAGGGAGTTTATAGAAATATTTTCATTACTCCCATTGGATAATTTTATAGAAGTGAAGCAGGATGATAAAAAGGATGACACTAAGAAGGAGGAAGACAAGTGTAAACGAAGGTATGGGAAAATTCCTAAAACTTTTAGTAACTGCCTGAAGGCTCACGTAATTTTTGCCAGTATAGTAGGTGAGAAAAATCTGTAGTATTGCTCCTCTTTATTCTGCTATCTTGAAGATATTGAGTGGATCCATAGAACATATGGAGGGCTAGCTTGGTGGTCCTATGATGAGAAGTTTAGGCAGAAGTTGGCAGTTAGACCAAGTATGCATTGGAACGATAGGGATATAAGGGGCTGGTTGAACATAGTTACCCCTCTTCTCCCAGTAGCAGTCACGCCTAGTAAACCGGCGAAAGGTAGCTCAGGCAAGAAATGGGTTTGTTTCGCTTTTAATGAGGGCTCATGCAACTGGGGAACGTTGTGTAAGTTTTGGCATGAATGCTCAGAAAGCAGGACAGGGCACCCACTTTTTTGTTGCTTCAGAAAAGAAAAGGGGCAAAAAGCTGGGAGCCCGCTGCAAAAGGGGAGGAGCCCATTGATGCTAGAAAGGATGCTGAAGTGGCTAAAGTAATTTACTGTTGTCAAGTTTTGAGTTTGGTTTTACTATCCAATCTGAAGTTGGTCAGGATTTAAGGACCCTGCCTAACTTAAAATCCACTAGAGATAACCCAGCTCTAGTGGTCAAGAAACTCTTGAGTGAAGTGGCTATGGGAAGGATGGCTGGTCATTTTGAGTCGGGGGCCCATTGAGAAGTTAAGGGTTTCTTCATTAGGTTTAGTTCCCAAGAAGGAGTTGGGCTTGTTTAGGTTTATTCATCACCTGTCATACCCGAGAGGATTTTCAGTTAATGATGGGTTTTATAAAGACTTGTCATCAGTTACGTACGCGTCCTTTAAGCAAGCTTTTAGGCTGGTTAGATGGGTCATTCATGGGACTTTGTTAGCAAAGGTGGACATTAACAGCCTCATTAAATTAGCCCTCATAGTTCCCTTGGTCCTTGCAAAATACATTTTTTTGCTTTTTGTGAAGACCGATTCCACAAAATGTCCCTCCCAGCCTCTTTTGCGAGATGACACCCAAAAAATGTCTGAGAATAGGCTCCGGGAGAGCTACATAGTAAGACGCACCCATAAATCTATGGGGTGAACCACTACGGGCACAAAAAAGTGTCTGCATGGGAACCTATACCTATATGTGCTGCATCGGAGCAGCTCAACACAGCGCCTGATGCTCCCCACTGCTCCCTAAACACATCCCCATGCTGCAGGGGTCCCTGTCGGGATCCCTGCAGCCCACCCACATCAACCCCTTGCAGCAGGGTTCTCCGATTGGCATTGATCAGGCCCTCCCTGCATTTAACACTTTTAAATTTCCCGCCGCGGGTCCTTAAAAGGCCCGCGGCACACCATTAGCCAATGCCGGCTGCAGGGTGGGGGGTTGGGATGTTCTTTTTTTTTTTTGTTGCAATGAGGCAGGGTTTGTAATGTCCTTTTTTTATTTTTGTACCTTAGGTTTTTTGTATTTTTGCTAACAGTTTTTTTTTATTTTTTATACCTTAGCTTATTTATTTTTTGATAACATATGTTTTTTTATTTTTTGTACCCTAGCTTTTTTTATTTTGTTAAATTAGTGGGGTGGGGGTTTTAATAGGGGGTTAGGTAGGTAGTGTTAGGTGTGTTTAGATTTAGTGGTTTATTGGGGGGGAGAATAGTGTAGTGTATAGTAGTGTTTATACTTAGTGTCATGAGGGTCCTGGAGGACCCTCGTGGCACTTATGGGGTTAATAGTAGGGTTCTCATTGTCCTATGAGGGTCTTCATAGACCCTTATGGGACTGATTGGGTTAAATAGATGCTTATGGGGGTCTATTAACACCCCCATAAGGGATATGATTAAATAGGGCTAGATGGGGTTAAATAGGCCCAGCTAGGGTTATTAGGTTTAGATAGGTTCAAATAGACCCAGTTAGGGTTATATTGGCCCAGTAAGGGTTAGATAGGCCCAGTAAGGGTTATTAGATCCAGATAGGGTTAGATAGGCCCAGTTAGGGTTAGATAGGGTTTAGTATGTGTTAATGGGGTATAGTTAGGGTTAAGGGGTTAATGGGGTATAGTTAGGGCTAATAGTGTAGTGTAGTGCTTAGACTTTGTCATGTTGGTCCTGGAGGACCCTCATGGCACTTGTAGGGTTAACCTAGGGGTTAACAGTGTCCTATATGGGTCTATATAGACCCCTATTGGACAGAGGGGGTTCATTTTAGTCTCATGGGTCTCTGTATAGAGCCCCATGAGTTATAGGGTTCATTAAGGGCTTATGGGGGTCTGTATTGACCCCATGAGTGACGGTATTAATTAAGGGCTTATGGGGGGTCTTTATTGACCACATGAGTTATAGGGTTAATTAAGGGCTTATGGGGTTCTGTATTGACCCCCATGAGTGACAGAGTTAATTAAGGGATTATGGGGCTCTGTATAGAGCCCCATGGGTTATAGGATTAATTAAAGGCTCATGGGTCTCTGTATAGAGCCCCATGAGTTATAGAGTTAAGTAAGGGCTTATGGGAGTTTGTATTGACCTGCGTGAGTTATAGGCTTTATTAAGGGTTTATGGTGGTCTGTATTGACCCGCATGAGTGACAGGGTTAATTAAAGGCTTATGGGAGTCTGTATTGACGTCCATGAGTTTTAAGCTCTATAAAGGGTTTATGAGGGTCTGTATTGACCTGCGTGAGTTATAGGCTTTATTAGGGTTTATGGTGGTCTGTATTGACCCGCATGAGTGACAGGGTTAATTAAAGGCTTATGGGGGTCTGTATTGACCCCCATGAGTAACAGGGTTAATTAAGGGCTTATGTGGGTCTGTATTTACCCCCATGAGTGATATGGTTAATTATGGGCTTATGGGATCTGTACTGACTCCCATGACTGACAGGGTTAATTAAGGGCTCATGGGGCTCTGTATAGAGCCTCATGAGTGATGGGGTTAAGTACCCGCGCGGCAGGGGTTAATATTTTGTATCGCGGGTTCCTTCAGGACCTTTATAGTCTCTTAAATTTGAATTCTTAAATGCAGCGGAGTCACCATAGATGCCGATCGAGACCCCTGCTGCAAGGGTTAATATGGGGCCACTTTCGGGGGCCCGATGGGGACCCCCAGCATAGAGGGGGGTTAATGTTAGGTACCGCAGGGGTACTTACAGTACCCCCGGGGCCAGGATTGGCTAATGGTGTGCCGCGGGCCCTTTAATGAGCCGTGGCATGGAATTTGAAATTTTTAAATGCAGCGGGGGCCTGATCTATGCTGATCAGGGACCCCTGCTGCAAGGGGTTAATGTGGGGTCACTTCCGGGTTCCCGATGGGGACCTCCAGCATAGAAGGGGGTTCATTTTAGGTGCCGGGAGGGCATGGCAGGGCTTGTGTGTAGAACTGCCGCGTAGGTCCCATTCAGGACCCCCACGGCAAGTGATGAGGTGTGAAGCCTGCAAGATCATCTCGCAGGCTATCTCTACTCATGCACTGTTTCTCCGTGTTTGACACAAATGGCCCTGCTTCATAGCTCACACGTTGCTCGCTCGGGCTAATTTAATAGCGTCAAAACTTTTCAAAATTGGAAGCATGTAGGGCTTAAGTTCAAACCTCGTATCTACGAGGCTGGAATTTAATGGGGCTGTAAGTCAGGGTTCAGGTTGCTGCAGGTTCACCTGGATTCCCAGCATTTGTCAGGGTGTTATATCGACTGCCGTTATTTTGTTGATTTATGTTTGCCCATGGGGTGCTCTATTTCATGTGCTTATTTTGAAAAGTTTAGCACTTTCTTGCATTGGGTGGTTGGTCAAATAACATGATTATCTTCGGTGGTGCACTACGTTTTTTTCATAGGTCCGGCCAAATCGTAGGAGTGTGGGCGTTTACTGGTAGCTTTTGAGGAGATAGCGGCTGAGTTTGGCATTCCACGGGCAGTAGAAAATAGAGAGGGTCCATGTCATTCTTTGAATTTCCTGGGGATTCAGATAGTTACAGAAAAACTGGAATGTAGGCTCCGTTGGGACAAAGTAGTGGATTTAAAGGATAATGTGCTTAATGTTCTGGTAGCTAAGAAAGTGTCCTTGAATTTATGCAGTCGTTGCTAGGTAAACTTAATTGTGTCGAGTTATGCCAATGGGTAGGATTTTTTCTAGAAGGTTATCATTAGCTACTGCTGGGGCACGTCAACTTCATCACCGCATTAGAGTGATGGCAAGCACAAAGCTGTATCTTTTCTTGCAGCAATGGTTGTAGTTTTATCTTAAAGGAGACAGTCTTTAACGAAGTTCTGGAACTGTATACTGATGCGACAGGCTCTATGGGTTTTGGAGCTTCCGTTAGTGGTCAGTGGTGTGCTGAGGCATGGAGTGGAAGGGAAGAGAATTGACAAAGAAGCTTACCTTTTTAGTGTTGTTCCTGATTGTAGTGGCTGTTTTCCTATGGGGGGACATGATTAAGAATAGTCATGTTGTATTCCATTGCGATAATTTAAGCGTGGTTCACGCAATTAATTCTACGGCTGCCTCTTCGCCTCCAGTAGACTATTGAGGCAATTGGTATTAAAATGCTTGCAATTCAACTTACTAGTCAGATCATCCCACATTGCAGCGGTGAAGAATGTCATAGCTGATGCGTCGGGAGAAATTTAAGGAGGAGGCACCAGAAGCGGAGCATGACCCTGTATATTTCCCACCACACATGTGGAGTTTGGGTTTATACCATCAGAGCAAGGAAGCTAGTTTGGGTAAAAGGGATACTGCTTAGTTATATGTTGTGTTTTATTTCAGGATCTCCATTGAATTTGTGGATTGTGGGACATTTGCAGCATCAGTTAAGGATAATGGTCGGCAGCTGTGAAGTGGTTTGGTATTCAGGGAATGAAGTGGGAACAGTTATTAGCTACTGTGGTTGGGTATATTAGGGCATCTCCTCCTAATGATATACTTCTCATTCATTTGTGGGGAAATGATTTGGGTTTCATGCCTATGAAGGAACTGATTAGAATTATTAAGAGGGACATTATTTGGTTACTAGAGTTATTCCCGGGTTTGCTAATCATATGGTCTCAGATTACTCCTAGGTTAAGGTGGAGAGGGGTGATTGATCCCATAAAATTGAAAAAGCCAGACATAGGATTAACAAGATTATGTCATCATTTATTTGGAGGGTGGGTTTTCCATTAGGCACAGAAACTTTGAGACCCCAGAGGCCAAATACATTTTTTTAAAGTATTTCTATATTTGCGTATTCCATGAAGGTGGGTATTATCCAGGCCATGGAGTGTTTTGGTGGTGCTTAGCCCGGTGGGCTGCAGGTGGCAGGGGCGCTGCATCACCTTAGGTTGGAGCTCATTGGGTGGTTGGTTCCAGAGGTCTCTTGAAGACAGGGTTTCATTGGGTCTCTGGGAAGGGTGAGCTCCTTCTGCGGGAGGTGCTCAGCTGCCTCTTGTAATGTATCACATATATAGCTGTCGTATTGCGAGTTTATTGGTAACGCTATGTTAAAAGACACAGGGTTGCGCATGCAAAATGAGTGCTGAAGGAGCGTCGAAGGACGTAGAACTTTGGCGCTGGTCACTAGGTATGCAAGACATGGAAACAATTAAGAATTTAACGGACAATATTTTTTCAAGCACTTAACTCGGAAGACCTCACAAAAAAACGCCAAATAATTTAAAAATTTACTTAAAAACCTTACACACAGTTCAGGGGGAGAGCCAAGGAGCCTGTGAGTGAGGTTGCAAGCTAATTTAATGCTTAATTGCCATTTTTGGGGGATTGAAAATTGGCTAAGTAAGGAAAAAATGGTGGCCGTAAAGACATAAATGCTTTCAAAAAGGATCAAAACGAGGCCGAAACACGTAACACTTAGCTGAACAACGCTGGGCATGCAGTACTTTCAAAATAGAAGCAATATCACTCATGAGATCCGCAAGACTTTGAAAAGTCAGCGCGAGCTATGCAAGACTTAAAAAAGATAGATAGGTGATCAACGGGAGTCACGCAAAACTTGATCAGGGACAAAGAGGAGAAAGAGACACAGGGGGGAGAAAGTGGAAAGAGACACAGGGGTGAGAGAGGGGGAAAAGAGACACAGGAGAGGGAAATAAGGGGACAAAAAAAAAGAAAAGGACAGAGGGAGGGAGAGAGGGGAAAACAGACACATGGAGGGGAGAGGGGGAAACAGACACATGGTTCAGAGAGTGGGGAGAGGCACGCAATGAGCGCGAAAGGCATGAAAGTGGCGGGTTGGATTATGTCTGCAATGAGCGCTCATTGCAAGGCTTGCGAGGAGCGCTGGAGGAGCTCTTCGCGAGGTCCGTAAAGTAGAGGCGAGGAGAGGCTTGCAATGAGTGCCGAAAATGCCCATTGTGGGTCTCCCAATTAGCGCAGAAAGCGCACATTGTCGGGCTTGCGATGACATCCAAAATTGTGAGGCATGAAAGTGGCGGGTTGGACAAGGCCTGCAATGAACAGCGAAGGCGCTCATTGTGGGGCTTGCGATGAGCAGCGAAAGGTCTGTAAAGTAGACAGTGAGATAGACTCGCAATGAGCGCCAAGGTCCGCAAGTTAGAGGTGGGAGAGCCTTGCATTGTGTGGCAAACAGCATTGCCAGTCTTCACATTTTATTGCCGCCAGTTTTGACGGCAAGTCGCTAGTTATTATATATTTGTATAATAACGCTGTAGCCTGGTATTACCCCATCCAGTGTATGTGTCCTTTGTTATTGTGTATCTTGGTTTCCTATTAGAGCGACGTACCATGTCGTGAATGCTTAGGTCATGCACTCAACTTAAAATATTCTGCTCTGTCAAGGAATTTCTTAAGTATTTTTGCATATTAGAAAAGTCAACTTTTTGAAAATATAAGACTTTTTTTCTTTTTAGACACAGACTTGACCTGTAGTTTAAACTACACTGACTGGTGATCACTAGAACCTAACATCTCACCCATCTATATATCTGAGACTATAATGTCATTTGTGAGTATGAAATCTTATAATCTTCCTTGAAGCTAGGCTCTTCAACTAATTGTATAAGTGATGCTGCTTTCAAATGATGTACAATATAGTTCCTCCTGGTTGATCCAGCACTAGAAATCTTGAAGTCCACATCTATCATTACAGCTATCTCCCCCCTCATTGTCATGGTAGTTATTTCTCAGAGCTCTGTCTAATGACTCATCTTGTCCAGGATGCCTTTAGGTACAGCTTGTTACCCTTTATAAGGAACCTGCAGACTCGGTCACTTGCTACTTTATTGTTCTGCATAGATGTCATACTGGACTTCTATCCACTTCTGATGCATTTCTGGTTTTGGGTGTCCTGGGGTGTCCATATTAATAAAGTGAAATTCTTGAAATGGGATCAAACATAATTAGGGCATAAATATTCTCTGTTTCCCAAGATAATATTTTACTGACATGTTTTACTGAGATGAATCCAGTTTCAGTGGTGTGGCTAGTGCATGGGGGACCCCACAGTAAAAGATCGTTAAGCAGCCAAGTTGGATCTTCAAAATTGAATTTAGTACTGAACATTGCTTTATATCATGGAATATGCACTTTACTAATGATTAACGTCTTGGACACTTGGACTTCTTACTTTATTTCCTTATTGATCCCTTGTTGCTGATATTTTCTCCGTCCTGCTGTGTTGACCTGTAGCTGTCTGAACTCCTTGGTTGGACTTGGATTTAGATCCTTTGCCTTATCTTTGGTTTCCTATGTAGACTTTTTGCCTCAGGCTCATATCTGCACTGGACACCCATGGCTGTCCTCATGCTTCTGGCCTCCAGCCTTGTCTCAGCTGCCAGTGACCCCACATCCACCTCACTCAACAAAGTGCTCTTTTATTAAGTACAAATCATACCATGACTCCAAATACACAAGGATTCTAGGAGACATCTTACTCTGTAAGATTCATGCCCTGCAGCATTGAAAAGCATCATCAAAAGTGTCCGGATCAGCTGGCTAACAGAGAGTTAACCCTTAAACTACACAGTTGTGCTAATGTCTTAAGATTGCTTGGGCCCTGAAGGGTCTGAGACTGAAACTTACACCTATATTGGGTAAGGAAAATAAATGGTACTTTTCTACAAATCGCAGAAATGATTTCCATAATAAATCTGCGACATCCAACTACTAATTTACATTGATAGTACGAAGACCGTCACCTGCTTGAATGTTAAAATTATTGAGAGTAATAAGAAGCTGGTAACTGACATTCTTGTGAACTCTACAGATACAAATAATTTACTTGTGAATACTAGTTTTCATCCTCAAAGTGTAACAATTGGTTCATGATTCAGATATAATGCATTTTGGGGCATTAGTATGCCTGGTACATTTCGGAGTGATGAGGTGGAAACCTTTACCGAATGAAACACTTAATAAATGTATTGAGAAATGGAATAAAATAGAAAAAGATTCTTTGCTTAAACCAAAAAAAATGAAGCGACTGAGCTATTGCCATTTGTTCCAGAATATAATAAATTCTCACAATTAAGAATATTTTATTAACAACCCTGGCAAAGCATTTAGAAAGATTCAGATACTGGCAAATTTTTCCAGAAATATAAATCTTTTTCCTGTGGGATTTGGAAGATCATTAGAGCAAGCTTAAGTATCAAAGAATATGTATTGAAACAATTTATTGGTGACCCTAATGACATACAACATGTCCATGCTTGAATTTAAGTCATAATTAAAATAAAACAATGTAATAGTCTATATGAGGGATATGGAATATATAATACGTCATTTGTTACCTATATGGTCGAGGATGTGAGTTATTATTGAAAACTGTGTAATTATATAATAAAAACCTCATAAACTACTAAAAATTAAAATAAAATAACACCATAAATAACACAAAATAACGTATTATATGCCTGTAACTTAACTAATGTATAGATCTACGGAATATGTTGGCGCGCTACAAATAAACAATAATAATAGTATTATATTAGTTTTTCCTTGTAATCTGATGTAAAATGTTGTTTTACTTTTAATGTAGAGTATGGCATTTAATGTATGATTTTCAGGCATCTATTATAGGTTTTAATATATTTTTGTTCACTTCCTGTATGTTCCTTGTTTACTTCCTTTATTATCATAGTCACTTCCTGTATGTTCCTTATTTACTTCCTTTATTATCATAGTCACTTCCTGTATGTTCCTTGTTTACTTCCTGTATTATCATAGTCACTTTCTGTATGTTCCTTGTTTACTTCCTTTATTATCATAGTCACTTCCTGTATGTTCCTTGTTTACTTCCTTTATTATCATAGTCACTTCCTGTATGTTCCTTGTTTAC
Source organism: Discoglossus pictus (assembly GCA_027410445.1). NCBI lineage: Eukaryota > Metazoa > Chordata > Amphibia > Anura > Alytidae > Discoglossus > Discoglossus pictus. The sequence continues at coordinate 238,333,838 of CM050169.1, forward strand.
TTCCTTTATTATCATAGTCACTTCCTGTATTGGATGATTTGGCAAATAGGAATGATATCACATGTATGTGTTTTGGCATCATAAGGTATTATAAGATAGTCACATACGTACAGTTGTTACAATGCCCTCTCAAATGTAAGTTCCCCTGAAATGCAAGGCCTTCTATTTTTATTAATATATATTTACCTGAGAGTTTGAAAGTGTTAGAAGAATCAGGAAGCTATGGTTTCTTAATAGTTTGAAAATCATCTTGCTTTAATTTGAATAATTACACTATGTATATCTTACATTTAACATATAATATCAAACTGCAACTCATGATAAGATGAATTACAATAGAATCTTAATTTCTCAAGAGGACAGAGGAAAAAAAGAGATCAACATAAAAAATTCTTGACATCATCTGAAAAGGCATTCCTTTCTGTATGATCCGACAAAAAGCAAATATGAATTATTACAACATCTGTTCTAGTTTAAGAGTCTAAAATAACAACTAACAAGCTACAATATCTCTAAAGTATATATATTTCAACAAATTGTATATAGAGATATTTTGTTACTGTAGTAATTAAACTCCACTTATTATCTGATTGTCTCACACCGATCTCATTAAATAAATCAAAATAAATCCTACTAGTAACTTGCCCATCATATATGATCGTTGTGACGAATTCTCTGTGCTGTCTGTGTGTGCATTATGTGACGAGTATACTGTCTGTCTTTGTGCTGTCTCTCTCTGTGTGCACTCCCTTTCTCTTTGTGCACTCTCTCTCTCTGTGCTCTCTCTGTCTTTGCACTCTCTATCTCTCCCTCTCTCTCTCTGTCTCTCTCCTGTGTGTCTCTCGTTGTCCTGTGTGCCTCTCTCTATCTGTCCTTGGTCTCTCTCTCTGTCTTATGTGTGAATATATATCTCTCTCCTGTGTGTGTATATCTCTCTCTCTCTCTGCACTCTCTTTCTTTTTCTCTGGTCTCTCCCTCTCTCTGTGTGTGCTCCCTCTCTCTCTCTGTGCTCTCTCTCTCTCTCTCTCTGTGCACTCTCTATATCTCTCTCTCTCTCTACTTTCTCTCTGCTCTCCCTCTCACTTTGTGCTCTATCTCTCTTTCAGTGTGCTCTCTCTCCGCACCCTGTCTTTCTCTCTCTGCCCTGTGTGCCTCTCTCTGTTTTTCTCTCTCTCTCTCTCTCTCTTTTTCTCTCTCTCTCCTGTCTCTCTCTCCCGACACTGTGTAATGGCGGTGGTGAGCGGGGTATTGAACATTTTTGCATATCCCAACTTTCAGCCCTATTAAAATTCTACGATTTTATGAATCGTAGCTTGAAACTTAAGGCTATTAAATTGGCCTCTTAAAGCAACCTGCAGACAACTTGCGGGTTAAGATGCAGCAAGTGTGAAAAAAGCCTATTGCGATATTAAATTGCATCAAGATCACTTGCGTTCACACTCGGAACTCGCAAATGGAGCCAAGAAGCCAACGAGTGCTAGAGAGGACCCGCAAGGGGGGTAAAGTCCAAACCATAGCACTTTAAATTGAAATATTACCACAATACTGTACTTTTATTAAAAGGGAAAGTCATGTTAGGTCTTAGGATGTATAGCACAACATTCTCAAGCCCGCAAATCGCCACCCCCCAAAATATACTTTATTTCATGTTTAATACTTGTGTTATATCGATCCCGTCAATCAATGTGTTATTACATATACTATAACTCGCATGTGATAGAATATCATATTTACGGTTTTATTAATATTGCATTATATCTGGAATGTGGGTCTGATTGTAACTCGTAATTGAACCCCTGTAGGACTTTAAAAAACCCTGCCTCCATTTTTCAGTGACTTAATTCTGACAATCTTTTTTGCCATTTGCTCCATCCCAACTCATAACTACGAGTTAGACTAATTGATCACATTCACGGCAGCACATCCAACGAGCAACAAATGATTTACGGGTTTGCCTTTCAAGCCCGTAACTCGCAGCCTGTTCTAAATTCACAACTCTTTAAGCTTGTTGTCGCTGCGGGTCTCACGTTGCACTTACAGGGCTGGAAATTAGTGTGGCTGCAGATTAGCAAATGTAACACCTGCACACAACAGACTGCGCAGACCTTACAAACACATTGTGAATTATTATAGTGGATCCTAAAACCTTTTTTCCTGTTCAAATTTGATGGATAAATCCCTATAAAGGAAATCAGTTAATATTTTGATTTGTGCAAGGAAAATCTGCAGGTTATTGGGGTTGAGTCTGGAATCGTTCCTTATATGACATTGTATGGAGACCAGATGGATGGTTGGAACCAACATCAGAAGCAGCTAAAAGACTACAATTCATTTAAACTATAAATATTTATTCATAAACATATAATCCAACAAAGATCCTACCAGCTTACCAGGACACTACAGCAGCCTTTTACTTGTTACTTTTAAGCAATTTTTCATTTTTACCAAGGAGCAATGTTATAGAGTCAAAATGACACTCTTCAAAAGCATCACGAACAACTAGAAGATCTAGATAATAAATCAAGGAGCAATAATGTTAGTTTTAGAGGAGTTCCAAAATGTTATAATAATACATTAGTTTTAAGTAATGTAAGTTTTATTTATAGTATCACAAATAATTCAATTTAGAGCTACAACAAAAATAGAGCACAAAGAACTCTTACAAAACTAATTACAAAAAAATCTGAAATAACATTTAACTTATGAAAGACACACAATGTAACTGTTCCCAGAATTATCTTCAATCTTAAAACATTTCTCCAGAACCTGGAATGTTAGAACTATGAACCAAGGCAAAATAGATGTGGTCAAGAATAAAATGACAAGGTTAAACATTTATATCCTGGGAATTGGTGAACTTAAATGGACTGGAATGGGACATTTCAAATCAGACAACCAGAAGATCTTCTACTTTGGGCAAAAATTCCGTAGAAGAAATGGCATAGCCATCCTAGTTGATCAAGGAGTGGCCAAAGCAGTGCTCAGTTACAACCCAATAAATGACAGAATGATTTCATTTTAAATTCAAGGCAAGACATTTAATATCACAGTGATCCAAGTCTATGCTCCAACCACGGATGCTGATGAAGCTGAAGTTGTCCAGTTCTATGAAGACATTCAACACGCCATAAATATAACACCAAGACAGGGGAATGCTAAAGTAGGGAACCAAAAGACACCTGGAATAACTTGCAAATTAGGCCTTGAAATACAAAATGAAGTAGATCAGAGATTAGTAGAATTTTGTCAAGATAATTCTCTGGTCGTAGCAAACACCCTTCCAACAACCTCCGAGACGACTCTACACATGGACATCACCAGATGGACAACATCGAAATCAGATTGACTTTATACTTTGCAGCCAAACATGGAGGAGCTCTATACAGTCAGCAAAAATAAGACCTGGAGCTGACTGTGGCTCAGACCATGTGCTTCTTATTGCAAAGTTGAAAATTAAACTGAAGAAAAGAGGGAAAACCATCAGACCAAGCAGATACGAAATAAATAATAACCCTTGTGAATATGCAGTGGAAGAAAATAATAGATTTAAGGGACTAAACATGGAAGATAGAATGCCTAAAGAAATTTGGACCAAAGTTTGCAACATTATACAGGAAACAGCAACAAAGAATATCCCTAAAAGAAAGAAAACTCAGAAGGCAAATTGGCTATCTGATGAGGTTTTGAATGTAGCCCAGGAAAGAAGGAAAGTGAAACATAGTGAAGATAGGAAAAATATTTGTCCAATTGAATGCAGAATTACAGAGAAAAGCAAGAGACAAGGAGAAATTCAACAATGAATGATGTAAAGAGATTGAAGAAGATAACCAAATTGGTAAATCAAGTGATCTCTTCAAGAACATTGGCAACCTAAAAGGCACCTTTCTTGCCAAAGTGGGCGTGATAAGCTACAAACACGGTAGGGACTTAACAGAAGAAGATCAGATAAAGAAGAGGTGGCAGGAATACACTGAAGATCTATGCAGGAAGGATCTTAACAGCAGTGATGACCTCAGTAGTTTGTCCAATGAGCTGGAACCAGACATCTTGGAGAGCGAAGTGAGATGGGCCCTAGGATGTCTTGCTGATAATAAGGCTGCAGGAGGTGATGGAATCCCAATTGAACTATTCAAAATCCTACAAGATGATGCTGTGAAAGTGTTACTTGCCTTATGCCAACACATTTGGAAAACTCAACAATGGCCAATAGACTGGAAAAGGTCAGTCTACATCCCAATCCCAAAAAAAGGCAGTGGCAAAGATTGGTCCAATTATCAAACTATTGCACTCATTTCACATGCCAGCAAGGTAATGCTTAAAATTCTACAAGCTCTACTCCAACAATATATAGAGCGGGAACTACCAGATGTGCAAGCTGGGTACTACAGTGGAAGAGGCACAAGTGATCAAATTGCCAATGTCCGCTGGATAATAGAGAAAGCAAGAGAGTTCAAAAGAGCATTTACTTCTGCTTCATAGACTATTCTAAAGCATTTGACTTTGTGGACTTTGATGAATCCAAAGCCGGAATCAATATTACTGAAAGGAATATCAACAACCTCAGATACACCGATGATACTACTCTGATGGCTGAAAGTGAGGAGGAATTAAAGGACTTAATGATGAGGGTAAAAGAAGAGAGGGCAAAAGCTGGACTGCTTCTAAACTTTATAAAGATGAAAATCATGGCAAACGGCAATCTCACTTCCTGGCAAGTAGATGGGGAAGAAGTGGAGGCAGTGACAGATTTTATTTTCCTTGAATCCAAGATCTCTGTAGATGGTGACTGTAGTCATGAAATTAAAAGATGTTTGCTTCTGGGGAAAATAGCTATGGCAAGCTTGGACAAGCTAGTAAAAAGTAAAGATATTAAACTATCAACAAAGGTCCGCATAGTTAGGACTATGGTATTTCCAGTAGTAACATACGGATGTGAGAGCTGGACGATAAAGAAGTCTGAGCACCATAGAATAGATGCCATTGAATTGTGGTGTTGGAGAAAACTGCTTAGAGTCCCTTGGACTGCAAGATGAACCAATAAATCAATACTTTAGGAAATCAAGACAAACTGTTCACTAGAAGGTATGATCATAAGGCTGAAGCTCAAATATTTTGTCCATATCATGAGATGGCAGGATTCCCTAGAAAAGACTCTGATGCTTGGAAAGATTGAAGGCACAAGAAGGAGGGGACGACAAAGGTGGAGATGGATAGATGAGATCACTGAAGCAATGAACATGCACTTGATGGAGTACAGAGGGGAAGTGACTGAGAGATGCATCTGGCGTGTTTTGGTCCATAGGGTCATGGAGAGTTGGACTCAACTGTACGACTAAACAACTCCAAAAAACTGTATGGTTTTGGCAAGCCCTTTCATGAGGCAGTTTTATTAAATGGGGAGCAAAAACTATTGAAATAAAAAAAAAATCATTTGAAAACCTAATATAATGACCTAATTAAGCAAAATCAGCATCGTTTTAAATATGATCCTCACAGAAGATGCTGATAAAGTTATGAGACAAACCAAATACTACGGGTCCCATTCAGTTCCCTGTATCGGACGGTTACACAGACAACACATGCTCAGTAACTTTCCCAGCTCGCCCATCGCAGCATGATTGTGAGTGAGCTACCCCTGATGACCAGCAGCAAGATACCGAAAGCTTTAATATTACGAGTGACTCCTTCTTAATTTTACACTAAATCCCCATTCAATTCAGACTTTACTGAGCACTCGCAAATTACGTCAGACCCGAAAATTGCAAAAGGATCACATTTCTCAATAAAAATCTGCCAGTATTAAACATCCCTCACAAATGGTTTTAATGCCATTACTGAGAGCTGGAGCAGCAAGAGCCAGGATACCACTAACAATCAATACAAAAGCATGCAATATCATCAGAAACGAATGCTTAACATTGCTAGAAACACATATTTGTAATTAAAAACAATTTAATTTACTATTTCTACATAGACTCATCATACACAGAGGGGGAAAGGAGACACAGGGGAGGGAGATGGAGTGGATGGAGACACAGGTTAGGGAGATGGGGAAGAGACACATGGGAGGGAGAGGGGGAAGAGACACAGGGGAGGGAGAGGGGGAAGAGACACAGGTTAGGGAGATGGGCTAAGAGACACATGGGAAGGGGGAGGGGGAACAGACACAGGGGAGGGAGATGGAGGGGATGGAGACACAGAGGAGGGAGAGGGGGAAGAGACACAGGGGGAGGTGGGGAAAATAAACACTGGGGAGGGAGAGGGGGTAAAGAGACACAGGGGAGGGAGAGGGGGGAACAGACACAGGGGAGGAGAGGGGGGAAAAGAAACACAGGGGAGGGAGATGTAGGGGATGGAGACACAGGTTAGGGAGATGGGGAAAGAGACACATGGGAGGGAGAGGGGGAAGGGACACAGGGGAGGGAGAGAGGGGAACAGACACAGGGGAGGGAGAGGGAGGGGATGGAGACACAGGTTAGGGAGATGGGGGAAGAGACACATGGGAGGGAGAGGGGGAAGGGACACAGGGGAGGAGAGGGGGGAAAAGAAACACAGGGGAGGGAGATGTAGGGGATGGAGACACAGGTTAGGGAGATGGGGAAAGAGACACATGGGAGGGAGAGGGGGAAGGGACACAGGGGAGGGAGAGAGGGGAACAGACACAGGGGAGGGAGAGGGAGGGGATGGAGACACAGGTTAGGGAGATGGGGGAAGAGACACATGGGAGGGAGAGGGGGAAGGGACACAGGGGAGGGAGAGAGGGGAACAGACACAGGGGAGGAGAGGGGGGAAAATAAACACAGGGGAGGGAGAGGGAGGGGATGGAGACACAGAGGAAGGAGAGGGGGGAGGGACACAAGGGAGGGAGAGGGGGGAACAGACACAGGGGAGGAGAGGGGGGGAAATAAACACAGGGGAGGGAGAGGGAGGGGATGGAGACACAGGTTAGGGAGATGGGGAAGAGACACATGGGAGGGAGAGGGGGAAGGGACACAGGGGAGGGAGAGAGGGGAACAGACACAGGGGGAGGTGGGGAAAAGAAACACTGGGGATGGAGAGGGGGTAAAGAGACACAGGGGAGGGAGAGGGGGGAACAGACACAGGGGAGGAGAGGGGGGGGGGAGAAACACAGGGGAGGGAGATGGAGGGGATGGAGACACAGGTTAGGGAGATGGGGAAGAGACACATGGGAGGGAGAGGGGAAAGAGACACAGGGGAGGGAGAGGGGGGAACAGACACAGGGGAGGAGAGGGGGAAAAAGAAACACAGGGGAGGGAGATGGAGGGGATGGAGACACAGAGGAGGGAGAGGGGGAAGAGACACAGGGAAGGTAGAGGGGGAACAGACACAGGGGGAGGTGGGGAAAAGAAACACAGGGGAGGGAGAGGGGGTAAAGAGACACAGGGGAGGGAGACGGGGGTACAGACACAGGGGAGGAGAGGGGGGAAAAGAAACACAGGGGATGGAGATGGAGGGGATGGAGACACAGAGGAGGGAGAGGGGGAAGAGACACCGGGGAGGGAGAGGGGGAACAGACACAGGGGGAGGGGGAGAAGAAACACAGGGGAGGGAGAGGGGGAAAAGAGACACATGGGAGAGAGAGGGGGGAAGGGGGAGAGACACGAAGGGAGAAGAGACAAAGGAGAGGGGATGGAGAGACACAGGGTAGGGAGAGGGGGGAAAGAGACGGTGGGGGGGAACAGAAAAGTTGAATATTATCCTATTTTTTGTGACTGGCAAGTGACTAGTAAACATATAAAGGTACACTGGTGAAGCGCCATCAAAAACTGGAAGATCCACTCCCTGAGACTACATTATTCCATTTTGAATGGGAGCAAAAAATGTCGTGCTCACAACTGGCTAAACCAGGTAAAGTGACAGCACATGACTGAATAGCATTAACACACCTATTCTATCACCCTGCTGTGACACACCCAAACCCTTTAGATTGTACGTTTACGAGTTTGCAATCTTGCAAGGTGCTTTGGGGAAAGCTCTACGGACACTAGGTTCTAATCTCAAAGACGTTCTCTGCAATGTGTTAATATCGTTTTTGCCTTGAACCTAACCCATGTACATTGGTACGGAAGATGTTGGCGCATTACAAATAAACAATAATAATAATAATAGAGGAATTGGGGAAATGAAAAGGCTGGAGATTGTAAAGATGAGTTCAAGGAAATGGCCATTGTGATAGGTGAAGGGAAAAAGGTAAAACTTTTACAGCTCTATCAGTGGTGGCGGTGCCAGTGGGGATGTTGGAGTTGCACAGAATAAGTGTTGATACACATGAGAAGAGCATGAGGAAGTCAGGTAGCAACATAAACAAGACATCGAGCGGGTCCTAAAGTGATAGGTCCTAAAAAAATCATAGAGAGAGGGGTGAGAAGAGGGAAGTGTGCACCCTGATAAAGGAGAACTGGAGGGAGGGAATCAAGGGTCCTATAATAAAGCCCTGTAATACTAATGTATATAGCACTAACCTTATGTAAATCTACGCTCACTGTTACTATTTTCAACTGGACAAGACCTTGCACCCCAAGTTGAGTATTTGTGGCAGCCTATTCTCCACTATAGGGTTAAAGAAGAAAAAAATAGAAAATCATAGACAGAAAAAGGAGACCACAAGGGGAAAAAGGACAGCAACGGACGTACAGGAGCACTGACTCAATGGGGGCCACATCATACGTGTAGAGATATAGGGATGCAGAGAGGCATGTACAGAGTACACAATGGGCCAATATCCAGGACCAATCAGGCATAGAGGGACATATAGGCTACAGGCTGAGTGTGTAAGTGATATTGTGCTGTATGGTGTACAGTTGTGTAGATTGTGAGTGATATTGTGCTGTAGGGCGTGCAGTTGTGTAGATTGTGAGTGATATTGTGCTGTAGAGTGCACTGTTGTGTAGATTGTGAGTGATATTGTGCTCTAGGGTGTGCAGTTGTGTAGATTGTGAGTGATATTATACTCTAGAGTGCGCAGTTGTATAGATTGTGAGTGATATTGTGCTGTAGAGTGTGCATTTGTGTAGCTTGTGAGTGATATTGTGCTGTAGAGTGTGCATTTGTGTAGCTTGTGAGTGATATTGTGCTGTAGAGTGTGCATTTGTGTAGCTTGTGAGTGATATTGTGCTGTAGAGTGTGCAGTTGTGTAGATTGTGAGTGATATTGTGCTGTAGGGTGTGCAGTTGTGTAGATTGTGAGTGATATTGTACTGTAGAGTGTGCATTTGTGTAGCTTGTGAGTGATATTGTGCTGTAGAGTGTGCAGTTGTGTAGATTGTGAGTGATATTGTGCTGTAGAGTGTGCAGTTGTGTAGATTGTGAGTGATATTGTACTGTAGAGTGTGCATTTGTGTAGCTTGTGAGTGATATTGTGCTGTAGAGTGTGCATTTGTGTAGCTTGTGAGTGATATTGTGCTGTAGAGTGTGCAGTTGTGTAGATTATGAGTGATATTGTGCTATAGAGTGCACTGTTGTGTAGATTGTGAGTGATATTGTGCTGTAGGGTGTGCAGTTGTGTAGATTGTGAGTGATATTGTGCTGTAGAGTGCGCAGTTATATAGATTGTGAGTGATATTGTACTGTAGAGTGTGCATTTGTGTAGCTTGTGAGTGATATTGTGCTGTAGAGTGTGCAGTTGTGTAGATTGTGAGTGATATTGTGCTGTAGAGTGTGCAGTTGTGTAGATTATGAGTGATATTGTGCTGTAGAGTGCACAGTTATATAGATTGTGAGTGATATTGTGCTGTAGAGTGTGCAGTTGTGTAGATTGTGAGTGATATTGTGCTGTAGAGTGTGCAGTTGTGTAGATTGTGAGGGATATTGTGCTGTAGAGTGTGCAGTTGTGTAGATTGTGAGTGATATTGTGCTGTAGAGTGTGCAGTTGTGTAGATTGTGAGTGATATTGTGCTGTAGAGTGTGCAGTTGTGTAGATTGTGAGTGATATTGTGCTGTAGAGTGCGCAGTTATATAGATTGTGAGTGATATTGTGCTGTAGAGTGCGCAGTTGTGTAGATTGTGAGTGATATTGTGCTGTAGAGTGCACAGTTGTGTAGATTGTGAGTGATATTGTGCTGTAGAGTGCACAGTTGTGTAGATTGTGAGTGATATTGTGCTGTAGAGTGTGCAGTTGTGTAGATTGTGAGTGATATTGTGCTGTAGAGTGCGCAGTTATATAGATTGTGAGTGATATTGTGCTGTAGAGTGTGCAGTTGTGTAGTTTGTGAGTGATATTGTGCTGTAGAGTGCGCAGTTATATAGATTGTGAGTGATATTGTGCTGTAGAGTGTGCAGTTGTGTAGATTGTGAATGATATTGTGCTGTAGAGTGTGCAGTTGTGTAGATTGTGAGTGATATTGTGCTGTAGAGTGTGCAGTTGTGTAGATTGTGAGTGATATTGTGCTGTAGAGTGTGCAGTTGTGTAGATTATGAGTGATATTGTGCTGTAGAGTGCACAGTTATATAGATTGTGAGTGATATTGTGCTGTAGAGTGTGCAGTTGTGTAGATTGTGAGTGATATTGTGCTGTAGAGTGTGCAGTTGTGTAGATTGTGAATGATATTGTGCTGTAGGGTGTGCAGTTGTGTAGATTGTGAGTGATATTGTGCTGTAGAGTGTGCAGTTGTGCATATTAAGGCTGAAGGTGATACAAGTGGAGGTGTCTGTGTGTTACTGATCCAATGCAACAGGTAGGCAAAGACCTTAAATGCAGATGAAGCTTCTATAAGCCACAATAGAAAAGTGGCAGTTAAAAAAAAAATTCAGTGATTAGGACTAATGGAAATCATATTAGTTTACAAGGACACATTGCTGATAACAAATCTGAAAGGAGCAAATTAGAAAAGGGATTGCATCTTTCTAAATGTTAAATATTTAAGGATTAATATATTCCTTTTTTACATGATAAAAAATGGCCATTATTGAGATAAAAAAATATATAGAATAGAAATAAAACCACAGCAGTCTCTTCATAGCCCTGCACTCCCAGCTCATTCCACAAGATGGCGCATGTGTCTGTAATTCTTACGTTCAGTTGCTTTATAGACGTATTATCTTGCTCCTTTGTTATAAAACTTGATGTGTATAGTAATACAGTGACTGTCTGAAGGATGTTATGGAGACTTCCAAAATGCCTTCTGAGTAGAATACATTATCAGCAGTTTTGGGGGTTTCCCTCACTACCAACAGTGAAGCTCAGCCCTTTATGGCCCTAAACAGTGGCAGAGTTAGAGAATGGAGGGCCCTGGTGCAAAACATTTTTGGGGGGTTGGACCCTCTCCCTCAAGGGGGTTGTAAAAATGTTTTTGAATTGAGTACCCCACTATCAACTCTCTCCGTGCACTCACCAAAACCCTTCCCATAAGAGGTGCCCCCCCAAGACCACTTCCCATAAGACCCCTTTCCTACAGCTGCCCCCCTCTTCCCTCCTGCCTGAGTGAAGCACACATATATAGTTACATAGTTACATAGTTACATAGGGCCTCATTCAATTGCAATGTGGCCAATTGAATAGGACTCTAAATAAGCACATAGCATATTTTTTTTAAAGACATTTTTAGTTAGGGAAGATCTTGCTTTTGGATAGATGTTTACTAACTAAAAACTTCTTTAAAAAAATATGTTATGTGCTTATTTAGAGCCCTATTCAATTGGCCAAATTGCAATTGAATAAGTGCCATAGGGCCTCATTCTATTAGCGGCCGCAGCCGTTGCGGGGCCGCAAGGACCGGCCGCAAGCTATTCTGCTATTCTATTCCCTTACGGCCGGGGACTCCGGCAGGCTTGCGGCCGGTGCCTTGCTATCTCTTGCGGCCGCTCGCGCCGGAGGAAAGCCTTTGATCTAAAACGTCCGCAAGAGTTTTGCAATTCAATTGCTCCGGGAAACCTCTCTGCAAGGCTAAAAACAAGCCGCAGCTTACTTGCAGGAAAGAGGTCTCGCTAGCACCAATTAAGCACATAAAATAGCTCAAATAAAGCCATCCTGCACTTTGAGAAGACTATAAAGTGATTTTAGGTGTTAGAAAAAATAGCACATAATTATCCTGTACTCAAATCCGTAAAATATTTTATTTTTAATATCCCTAAAATATCCATGTAAAAAGTCCAGAGTGCTTGGAGCACCTCAGACCCGCCCACGCCGCAGCCGGAAAATAAACAGTTAATTTGAACTCGGGTTTGGGCAGATGTGCAAGCTTGAGAGTGGGTTCCTTTTAATCCTCATGTCCCCCAATATGATCCCTAGCATTTACAGAGCTGTACAGTGCAGGCTTGAATTTATGTCTGCGTTTTTATATTTCACAGCTTACGGCCGGTTCCAAGATATGCGGCCGGCCGTAAGATGAGATCCTTGCGGGGCCGTATAATAGAATCGCGAGTTAACTGAACCCCTGCAAGGAATCGCAGCCTTACGGCCGATTTACGGCCGATAATAGAATGAGGGCCTATGTATTTAAGGTTCAAAAAAGACTTTCAGTCCATCAAGTTCAACCTTTTAAGATCTCCTTTGATCTGCAATATGCGGATTAACTATTAATTCATTAGTTGTTAATTAATTATTAATCAATTATTTAATGTTTTTTATTTTTTTTTATTTATTATTATTAATTAGTCCAGAGGAAGGCAAATAAAAAAAACAAAAAAACAAGGGAGACTTAGCCAATTGTCTAAAGGGGAAATGTTAAAAATTTGGATCACTACTGTCTCTCTAATTATCCAGGATAACCCTGAATACCCTTTTTAATTATAAATAAATCCAGTCCCCTTTTAAAGTTATCTATCGAATCTGCTGTCACCACCTCCTTTGGTAGAGAATTCCACAGATTAACCACCCTTACTGTGAAGAACCCTTTTCTTTCTTTAAGGTGGAATCTTTTTACTTCTAACCTCAAAGGATGTCCTCTTGTCAGTTGAAAACCTCTTGGCACAAAAAGCTCCTTTGACAAATCTTTATACTGACCCTGGATGTATTCATATAAGGTAATCATATCTCCTCGTAGACGCCTTTTTTCTAGAGAAAATAAGTTAATTTTGCTAGTCTTTCTTCATAACTTAGCCCCTCCATTCCCCTTATTAGTTTTGTTGCCCTTCTCTGTACCTTTTCCAGCTCTAAAATGTCCTTTTTATGAAGTGGTGCCCAAAATTGTCCTCCATATTCCAAATGAGGGCGTACTAGAGATTTGTATAGTGGCAGAATTATATCTTCTTCCCTGGCTTCTATACCCTTCTTAATACATGCTAATATTTTATTTGCCTTTGCAGCTGCTGCTTGGCTTTGAGCACTGTTACCTAGGTGGTTGTCCACAAGCTCCCAAATCCCTTTCAATATCTGATACCCCTAGATTTGCTCCATTATGATTATAAATGGCATGGCTATTTTTCATTCCCAGATGCATAACTTTACATTTATTCGTATTAAATCTCATCTGCCATTTAGATGCCCATTCCTCAATTTTATGTAAATCCCCTTGGAGGGAAAGCACATCATTTTCTGATTTAATTACCTTGCACAACTTTGTGTCATCAGCGAAAATGGAGACACTACATTCCAATCCTACCTCTAAGTCATTAATAAATATGTTAAAAAGGAGAGGACCTAATACTGAACCCTGAGGAACCCCACTTACCACATTAGTCCAATCGGAGTATGTTCCATTTACAACAACCCTTTGCTTGCTGTCTTTTAGCCAGCTCTCAATCCATGAGCATGATAGAGAGAGATAGATAGAGATATTTACTGCAATTCCTGTATCCCTTAGTTTGCCCAATAGTCTCCCATGTGGCACTGTATCAAAAGCCTTTGCAAAATCCAAAAAGACTACATCCACTGAGTTGCCTTGATCCAGGTTCCTACTAACCTCCTCATAGAAACTAATTAGATTTGTTTGACATGACCTATCCCTCATAAACCCATGTTGACTCCTACTTATAATCCTGTTCAAATAGACATATTCTTGTATATTATCCCTTATTAACCCTTCTAAAAGCTTCCCCACTACAGATGTGAGGCTCACTGGTCTATAATTCCCCGGATTTGCTCTTGCTCCCTTTTTAAATATAGGTATCACATCAGCTTTTCTCCAGTCATCTGGTAGAGACCCTGTGTTCAGTGAATCTTGAAAAATTAAATATAATGGTTTGGCTATTACAGAACCCAGCTCCCTCAGTACCCTTGGATGTATTCCATCATGACCCGGGGCTTTATTAACATTTATTTTTTCCAACCTCTTTTGGATTACTTCCTGTGTTAACCAATTATTTGGCAAAGGTAGTGCAGCCCCATTATGTTGCAGTGTCACAACCACTGGTACCTCCCTTGTGTATACCGAAGAAAATAACCTATTTAGCTCATCTGCCTTTTCTTGGTCACTAATTTTCAGACAGCCTGTTTCACATTCTATTGTTCCTATAGCTTCCTTCCTCGCCTTCTTCCCATTAATATACTTATACTATCTCTACATAGCAGCCAGTCCCCTCTCAGCAGCCATCCCTACATAGTAGCCATCACCCTCAGCAGAGATACCACACAGCACCCAACAGCTCTCGGCATCCACCTCACAGAACTCGTCCTCCTGTACTTTTCTGCCATCCAACCCTTGCTCTCTTCCCTGATACACACCCCAGCATGCTGAACTGCTCCACACTGCCATAAATGGGAGCTTCAGTAGAAATGCTCTACTGAAAAAAATTAATGAAAAAAAATAATTCCCAAAGCATTGGACCTTCTCAGAGGAGAGCCCTTGTGCACTTCACCACCTGCACCACTGGTAGCTCCACCCTGGCCCTGAACTTCTTACTTTGGGGCACTGTTTCTATTTTCAGCCTTCTTTTTCATCAGCCCTTACAAGGATCAAGGGTGCAAGGGTGTAGGAATTTAAAAAAGTCTAGGGGATAGAATTTTCTAAAATACGAAAACCCAAGCAGTGACAGATGAACAAGAGCAATAGCACTACTGCTATATATATATATATATATATATATATATATAAAGTGAGGTAGCCATAAGTGTCCAGTAATCTAGATGAATAATCAGAGTATTGCAGTATATAGTGATACCATTTTATTGGACAAACATATTCATAATAATGATGAGCTTTCGAGAGCGACCTCCATTTATCAAGTCCAAAGCAATACTGATTTTTAGGTGAGCACAGAGAGAAAGAAATTCCAAGTGACAGGCATCACGAATAATGTTCTGTGCAGTCAAGTATGTATGTCTTCATAGGTTTCAGATAAGTGAAACCCAGAATAATAAATAGGGCCATAAATATACTCACATCTTAAGCAGTAGAAGAATAGCAATAAAACAGAAAGAAAATAAATGACCAGGTATGTTGGGGGGTCACAAGACATTTTGGTAATAGGAGAGGAATCCCAAATCTATGTTAAGGCCTGTATTTTTAGTATTGAAGTGTTTTATCATTTTCATTTGAAATGTCTTTCTTTCCTGTATGATTCTGAAATGTCCTCTGAGTATTTTGATTTTAAGGTTTTCAAAGGAGGGATTATTCTGGGAAAAGTGGTGTCTGACTGGGGTACTGTAACTGTCCTCATTGTGCATGAATATATATATATATATATATATATATATATATATATACATATATATATATATATATATATATATATATATATATAGTAGAGGAAAGGAATCACAATGTGCATCAACTCCCTGCAATCTCTTCCTCTCCCACCAATAATGACCCCTCGGCTAGACTCATGTACCATATTCATCTCTCGATGTCTGCAGTACTTCTCTGTCAGTCACTCCACTGGCTTTCTATACCCACCAGAACAACATTCAAATCACGACTGTAACAAGTAAAGCCCTCAACAACAGTGCACCCTCCTATATCTCTTCTTCTCATCTCAAAATACTCTCCCAACCACCCTCTTCACTCTGCTAATGACCTTCTTTTTTCCTCCTCTCTTATCAACTCCACTAACTCCCTCCTTCAGGACTTTTCTTGAGCTGGTTCTTCTCTTGCCCTTACTTAAGGTATTGTAAATTTACAATCTTTTAATGATTGTCAAATGCACAAATGGGAAAAACGCTTTCCTATTTACAATCACTTGAAGAGACTTCCTTCCAAATTTGCATTATTTACAAGAGCAGCTTCGGGTGGAGCAAACACCCTCCTCTGCAACTAGTCACTTCACTCTCACTAGCCTCCTCATTCTCTCCACATTATGTCTCCAATACTGTTTACATCTCTCCTTCCCTGCTGTCCTCCCCTCTGCTCTGTTCCCACAAGCTCCTTTCCTTTCTCCAGTTATTACTTAATTCATGTTCCAAAGCTCATAAGCATCTCATCTCCTCTCCCTGCTTATTTTGCCGGCTCCTGGAGATACAGTATATCTTCTAATCTTGACCCCTCACTCATTCCCTCCTCTCATCATCCACCATGCTCAGCCATGCAGCATGCTGCTAACTCTGTCCACACTCCATGTGTTTGTATTCTGCCCCTCTCGGTATAAAATGTACCCTCCACCACACTGTAAAGCTAACCCCCGACTTTCCCACATGCAGGCTATATAATCTGATCACTAGGGATAGATAACATAATACATACTAGAGCCTCAAATGACTCTCCATGAGACCCCTTCTCTCTACCAGTAAATGAAAAAACCCTTCCAAGTTTTCACACCTTCCCACCTAAGCAAACTTTCACCTCCTTCCTGACCCTGCTATTCCTTGTCTTTTTTCCCCCCAGGTTTCTGCCTGTTCCATCCCCTTTAGATTGTTAGAATCTTGTAGGGTGCTATGGGATAAATCACTTTCTACAAAGATTCTAAGCTCCCTTAGATTGTAACTTTGCGAGTTTGCAATATTGTGTCAGTGCCTTGGAAACAAGCTCTATGTACATTTGATTTTATGCTCAAAAACAGGGCCCTCCATTCTTTACAAGGTGTTAAGGTTGTTTTTTGCCGAATACTCAACCCCTGTGTAGCGCTACAGAATATGTTGGCGCAATATAAATAAAGATAATAATAATAATAAGCTCAAAACAGGGTCCACCATATTCTTTAGCTATTAATATTGTATTTTTCCCTGATCTCTTACCCTGTACAGTGCTACGGAATATTTTGGCGCGTTACAAAAAAAAGTTAAAATAATAATAAATACTATTCTTCAAAGCAGTATTCTACTAATGTATAAGATTTCACAACCCATCTTGTCCCCACTTTCATAGTAAAATCTCCCTGACTGCAGCCCTCTACTTTTCATCACTAATTAAAAGTTAAGTAATCTCCCCCATTACAGCGACAACTTAACAGAAGCATTTCCATGTCCGTGAAAGCTTAAGGAGACTGAAACCAATTGAATGCATTGTCTGAGTTACATCTCAATGATATAGTATATTAGATATATAAGATGATATATTATAAGAAACTGATTTTCCTATGATGGTATCTCTCACCAATCACTTGGGCTTGAACTCTCAGCCTGAATAATAATGTGACTCCCCCTCAATGAAGCTATGTCATGTAGGGTCACCCAAAATGGGTAGGACATAGCAGAGAGTTCAGACAAATTGTGGTCTACTGGAGAAGGATCTGGTAACCCACTTCAGTACCATAAGAAAAACTTATGGATAAGCACAACCAGAGATATAAATATATGGCTCCGGTAGATGAGCCCCACAGATCAAAAAGTGCTGACCACATTACTGGGGACGAAAAGAGGGCAAGTACAAGTAGCACCACATCTAATGAACTGACTAGGTCATAGTCCAGAGAATGCCCTGATGTGGATGTATCTGGACAGGAAAGGAAAGTTGCTGCTGCATTGAACTATGAACCAAGGCAAACTGGATGAGGTCAAAATGAAAGACAAGATTAAACATTGATATTCTGGAAATTAGACTGAAATGGACTAAAATGAGACATTTCATATCAAACAACCACCAGATATTCTACTGTCATTAATATTGTTGCAAGAAATGGATTAGCTCTGATAATCAATTAAAGGGTGGCCAAAGCAGTGTTTCGTTGATTTCAAATAGACTTGAAGGTCATTTAACATCACAGTGATCAAAGTGTAAGCTACAATTATGGATGCTGAAGAGGCTGGTGCTGTCCATTGCTATGAGAAACATGAGATGTAGGCCATACGTCTGCAGGCCTGATGTGGGCCTGCAGCGTGCTAGGCTTACGGTGCTATTCAATTGGACAAGAACGCAAGTCCCGGCCCAATAGCACCAAGGACTTAACTCACGAGTTAGAAACAGCCAATAGAAAAGGAGCCAGTCATCATTATGTCAGTAAAACATGGTAGTGACATGTCAATCAGTTAGTGATTCGGGGTTCGATATGCGATCTGACCCACAAACCCGCAAGGTACAAATTATTAAAACTGAATTAAGCCAATGTTAGAGTCCATGTGGGTGTCCTGATATGTATTAACCCATTGATTCCTGAGATTGATTTAACCCCGAAATGATACATTGCAATTTAATTTTAATATTGCAGATTTACGGGCTTGAGACTGTTGTGCAATTCTAATGTCTTACATTGTGTTCCCCATCATTTACAGTGCAGTATTGAATTTATATTTGCATTTACAGTCCTTAAGGCCTTTGCGAGTCCTCCTTGGAACCTGTAACATGTGGCTCGACTTTTCCCATTTGTCGACTTGGTTAGCGAGGGGGAATCGGAGCAATTGAATAGCAATTTGCAATTTTAACGATTGTAACTCTTCCTACCGTGAAAATTCAAAGGCTTGGACGGGCTTTAACTTGCAATGTTAACCATCGCAAGGAATCGGAGGCCGGAGCCCGTAACCCGGTCAGAGCCCGCAAAAAGATGCCAACTGAATAGCAAAATAACTTACAGGCTCCCTTACGGATGCCCGGATCTCCCGAGGGCTCAATTGCATGAGGCTCTGGACAGGAGTAAAAAGTTAAGTATTTGAATAGGCCAGAAAGAGAGTGAGAAAATAGGATTACAAGGAGTAATGGGGAATGGAAAGTGTGAGGGGAGTCAACAGTTTAATAAGTGTTTTTAGCAGCTGTGGGAAATGCAGGCGATAGTGCACAGACCTGTGCTATAAAAGAATAAGAATCAAAGGTGGGTCGGTGGGAGGGCAAGTGCATTCAGGTAAGGACAGGGTGTAGAGTTAGAGTTATTGCTGGGTTCAGGATCTGAAGAAGAAAGAAAGATATTGGGTGAGGTAAGACATTTTCAAAGGGAGAGAGGGTGGGGGCGATAGACGGTGGCGGGTGCAAGTGAGGAGGTGCATGGGAAGACAAACAGAGGAAGCATGACTTTCCTTAGATCAACAGAGGATAATTCAAGGACATTTAACAGACACAAGCTAAATACACACAATGAACTAATATTACAGTTCAGTTTAGCAGTGAAAAGCTTTGTAACAGTAGAATCACCTAAGCTAGAGAAGGCTTGGATGCAGATAAGGACATGGTGTAGAGTTAGAGTTGTGGCTGGGTTAAAATTGCCTGTGGTTAGATTGTGACATAGATGACTTTTATATGTATCCCCATATCATGTTTGGTTTCAAAATGACAGGATTTTCAAGAGGAATATAATAAATGGCACCTGAATTCTCAGGGAATAGGGTTAGAGTTAGGGGGTAACAGGTTGAGGGGGTTTGGGAAGGCTTCCTAGGTTCAGCCCAGGAAATTTGGTTCAGGTGGGAAGGGAAGATCTAATTACCCAGTGTTATTTCGTTTTGACATATGGTTGTTGCTCCTTTGGAAGCTTGTCACATAGATTTGCCATCACTGACTTTCATCTCAATGGGGGGCAAGAAAACACAGTCTCCCTCCTTAGTTAGCCAGCCCCCCCTCCAACATACAGAACAAAGGGAGTAATTTGTTAATTACTGTCCCAGGCTCCAAGGCACCTGGGGGGCTCACTACAAAGACTGACATCACTTGATTGACAGGTGGGCCACATGGCTTGAAACAGGTGGCTTGTGTTAATATTGTTTTGCCTTGATCACAATTTATGTATAGCAATACGGAATATGTTGGCGCATTACAAATAAAGGATAATAATAATAATAATAATAATGATTGGTTAAGGGGGCTGTTGCTAAGGGGTGTGACCTGGTTGTGAGGAAGGACTGTCTGTGATTACAAATGTTGGTTTTCTGACTAATAAACAGTTATCAGTGTGATCATACATAATTGCCTGTGTGTTCATTATTGAGGGAAGGGTTAATCCTGATCACAGGAGTTAATAATTCCACATCTGCCTAAAAGAAGAGTTACAGCTGGTAACTAGTGATTCCTGTGTTTCTATGATTGTTCTGAAGGTCCAATACTGGGTGTGTCAGACCCAGGTGCTGGGCGAGCCCAATGGAAGAAGTGGTCATGATAGCTTGTGGTGGAATCCCTAAAAATAAAAAGCAGGATGCCTAGATATTGAGAAGGCTCAATCGAACCATGGCTACTAAAAAGGCTGAGATGATCCAAGAGCTCTTGTTAGATGATGAGCTCCATTGGGTGGAGGAAAGACTAGAGATGGAGAAGGAGGGTGACCAAGTCACAACAGACCCGGTCCCTGCTCCAAAGAGGGAGACGTCTGAGGAAGGGGAGATTTTTAAGAGATTTCAGTAATGGAAGATCAGCATGCCAAATTTAAACAATGATCAGCAACTGATCCTTCGGACTCAGATCAGCTAATTACTGTAGCTCCTGTGATGCCTGTCAGCAGTATGGTCACAGAGAAAGGGTTACCCATGTCCCTATTCCATCCCTGCTAGTTATGGATGCCCCTTTCCAATGGGTGGCGATCGATATCAAAGGACCCCTAGCCAGGACTAGCCGGACAGGGAAGCAGTTCATTCTTCACATAGTGGACTATGCGACCTGTCCCACAAACTGACATTTCTGCTGTTAAAGATGCAGAGGCATAACTGGAGGTATTTTCCAGGATGGGGATTCCTAAGGGGATTCTATCAGACACAAGTACTCAGTTCATGACTAGTGTCACCCAGAAATTAGGGGAGTTATGTGATATTAAACACCTGAGCTCATCCCCATATCACCCCCAGAAAAATGGGCTTTGTAAGAGGTTCAATGGGACCCTTAAGAAGATGCTCTGTACTTTTGCAGAGCAGGAGAAGGATTGGGAGAGGTTGCTCCCATACCATCTCTTTGCCGATAGAGAAGCACCTCAGTAGTCCGCAGGATTTTCTCCTTTTGAAATCCTGTTTGGTTAACTGATAAGGGGGCCCTTAAACTTGATCAGAGAGACATATGAAGGAGAGTATGGATCAAACCAGGTGTAGGTGGCCTTCCAGGAAAACTAGCCCTGCTTACTGGGTGGGGCAGGGAAAACATGCAGGCGGCACAGGCCAAAAACAAACATTATGATGACAGGGGGCTAAAGATAGAGTGCTGAAAGTGGGGCGGTAGGTGTTGATACAGGTACCCCAACCCCAGAATAAATTACAAGTCACAATGTTACGATCGCTAAAATCTCAAATCAATATTATATTACTACAATTCCACAAAGACGCACTTGCGTGTAAACAGCAAATGTAGCCAAAAATATTACGGGCTCCAAATAGGACCCGCAAAGGGTTTACACACAAGTCCTTAACACTGTAAAAGACAAAATAAACACACCACTGAACTTTAAAATATGGGGAAAGCAATGGAAGGCATTACAACTCAAAAATATTTTTTTTTATCATATGTTTGAATGGTCATGAATATGCCAATATAAAATTCCTTGCTGCAACATGCATTACGCAATTAAAAACACACTACCTGATTAAATTTCAACACAAAAACTTGAAACTGCTGCCATATCATCCCTTTCTCACCCACAGATGCTCTAATGTGTACCCTAAAATATAAAGATAATTGCATATGCATCTCACTCATCACATCTACATTGTGAAAAGGAATAGTGGCCAAATTACACCACCACATGACATCTACAATATGTTATATACATATAATTTACTATAACCAATCAGGAAGGCCCACAAACACACATGGAGGCTGAGCAGAGGCACGTGGAGCAACAGCCAACTCACCCCCATCAGTAACAAAGAGTAGAGAGGGAAAGAGAGGGAAGGGAGAGATAGAGAGGGGGAGGGAGAAAGAGAAGGTTGTATATGCAGTCAGTTTTTATTATGTTATTTATGGTGGGCAAGCTGCCAGTATTATTATATGATTTACATTATTAATATTCTATGTATTGATCTATTACTCACTAACTAGGGCTCATTAGTTGACTGATAGAGAAATGTGACACAAATGTGATGTATGTGGATGGCCCACAACCCCAACCAGTCAAAACACACTGACACACTGACATGTGGTCATTACAACACTGCAACCGGAATCTGGGGGAAAAAAAGATCATCAGAAATCACTCCATTTAATGGATGCTTAAACCTCTGGACTGTGGTCCAAAAAAAAGAGGATAATACAAAAAACAAAAAAAAAACATGCATGTACAGTACAGTGCTAAATCCTGAAAGTGTAACAATATACCAACTCACCTGATTTTCCTTGGCAGCATTACTAACCATTAGCTCGTTCTCACTGGGCATGACCATTAATAATGATGTGTCATCTCACAATAAATGCTTAGCTGTGATCAGTGTCAGTGGTCATGGTGTACTATCACCTTAGCAATATGATATTGTTCATCAACATTGATATCACATCCGTCAGCTATACAGCTGTTAGCACATGTTAAAGGATAACCATGATATCAGTAATAGGGGAAAATGCCCTTAAAAACGGAGAGGACCCAAAGGTCAGCAGCCAGATTCAATGTTACTTACATCAAACTCATGATGTCAGCAATATGAGACAAATAGCCATTAATATGGAGAGAACACAAAGGTCAGCAGCCAGATTCAATGTCACTTACATCAGACACAAGGATCTGTTCTCAGACTGATATTGAGGTCAGGATCACATGCAGAACTAGTCCATATATTTATGCTGGCTGTCATTAACATGCCATTGTGAGACTTTGTAAGGCCTCCGCCATGGCAGTATTAGTCTACATTTAAGCTAACAACAATCTTGTCTTACATTTCTGGATATATTTTAGCTTTAATGTTTTGGGAGCTACATGTAAAGGGGAGGTGGAGGGTCTGTCATTGAAGGAATGTCAACCAGAGAGGCACTGGGAAACACTTACGCTTAATACATTTCCTTCACAATGCTTGCAGATGCAGAATATGCTTTCATTGACCTGAATTGTGACTAACCAAAGAAAAACAAAAAAGGAAATTGAACATAAGGCCTTAAAAAACAGCATTCCTCAGTGATCATCAATTGGTGGAAATGTTTAACAGAACCCTACATGTACACAGAGAAGGGGATCATGGCCCGTGTGATGGGAGGTAGTCATCTGCATACAAAATGTCACTATCACATATGCCAAGATCAAAGACTCTGTAGCCAGGCTAGATTAGGTTAACATTTGGACCAATGGATTGTCACTGAAGAGTGCTGTTGAGAAGGCACAAAAATATGCGCAGCCCCTACATCCTCCTACGCCTAGCATCAGGGCCCCAATCCTGTGTTCGGCTGCCATCTCACAGGTGATGGGGGTGGGGTGGCAGGGGGAGGCATTTTACCTTAAAGCAGCGGTGGATGGTGGAGGCATGGGAGTAGGAGAGGAGGGACTGGGCTGCGGGTGCGAGGAGGATGCTTCCGGGGTGAATGAGTTGGGGCTTAGGACCAGAGCGCGGTGAACTGCATCCATTGTCACCTGCTGGACCTTCCCCCATCCTGAACAGCCCGGCAAGTTATGACTCAGTCATGAGATGGAGCCTCCTCTCCTCCCTATTTCACATGGCAAGGCTGCTCCTGACCTTCCATGTGATTGGAGGAGATATGTGCCTGGATCCCCTAGAGACACTGCAAGATCTGTCTCGACACGGTCAGCTTCTCCTCTTGAGCAGCCTGGCTTGGTGGTGGTGGGGATGGAGGCCTGGCTTCTAGACCCATAGGTGGGTGTGGAGGTGGTGGCCCTGTGGGTAGCGGCTATGGCCTGGCTGGTGCCTGGCTCCATTCCGGTGGTGGTGGGAGCTAGGCCGACGAACCGCAGGGGGGACATTTAGATTGAACCTGGATGAATCACTTACAGGGCCATTGACCTCTTAATCAGTGCTCTTCATTATGTGACAGAACAGAAGATTCTATGTTAACTGAGTGGTTAACTGCTGGCTGATTACATTCCTGTAAGTAGTTAAACCATAATATGTGAAAGGTTTGTTGTGGCAGAGGCTGTTAATCAGCATTGTGTCTGCAGACACACCTTATACTGCCTATGTTTAACTGTTCTTATTTAAATTACAATAAAGTCATAGATCACTTTAACATAGAATCCTGTGCTCTTTGACACAATGAATCTCACTGTCCCTTTGACTTCAACTCTGAGTAGCACTCATTTGCTAGCTGTAATCTTTATAATGCTCTCTTGATCCTGGCTGCGGTCTGCGACTGCATACGCTGCAGTGGGCACACCCATACATTGACTGTCTATTGGTTGATTAATTTTGCTGTGCCCACTGAAGATTTAATGATGCATGACTGATCCATCTATCCCTTGTAAATTCCATGGAGCTGACATCTCAGTGTCCATATAGTTTATCCTGTACATGTGTAGTGTGTGTGATGTACATTTGTTAGCATGTTGGTGTATGTGATATTCACCTGACGTGGAGGCTGGACCCAGCCGGGCCACCATGCCTGAAGCTCCAAAGGTGGGAACCAAGCTCCCTCTCCCATTGATTGTAGGTGATGGTTACTTTGTTGCCACCACTTGTGGATGAAGCTGTGGCCATCTTCTTGGCCAGCTTCCTTCTCACCAGAACCCTGATGTCATCAAACTTGTGCTTCACAGACCTCACATCCCTTTCCACTGTGCCAACTGCTGTTACTTGCTGCCCCTACCTCCTTCCATGCCTGGGCCCTGGGCCCAGGACCAACTTCCCTACCCCCTGAAAAGATAGCGGGCCGTTCATGGGCACGCAGACCCTGTTCCTGCCCCCAGCCTCTTGCCCACCCCACTGTGGGTGGGGATCCTGTCTTCCCTAAACTGTCCCTGGGGCCTGTCCCTCATCCCCACTACCAACCCCCTGGGATCAGGCCTCTCCTCCTCTGACCCTGATGTAGGTGTGCCTATCCATATGGGCCCCTGCTCACCCACCTCCCCCTATCCACTATTTCCCACCTCCTCAACCTCCTCCTCCACCACCTCCTCCTACTCCATCACCTCCTCCTCTACCTCCTCCTCCACAATCTCCTTCTCCTCCAGCACCTCCTCCTTCATCTCCTCCGCCTCCTCTCCTAAACTCTCCTTCACCTCCACCACCTCCACCTCCTCCTCTCCAACACTCCAATGGCCACTTCTCTCTCCTCTCTCTCCTCCTCACTTCTCCTCCTTTTCTCCTCTCCACCTCTCCACTCTTCTCCCCCCTCCCTCCTCCCTCCATATCCATCTCAAAAATAATATAAGGATAAATGAAAAAAAAAAACATTTGTGTATATATTTGTGATGTAAAAAAAAAGTATGTTTTATGTGTAATTGCTATCTGTTGGGGTATAAGTTAAGGGGACTGGGGGGTATAGGGTGTGGGTTGTATGTGGTGACCTGGCTCTAAGTGTATCTATGTGTGATATTTACCTTATGTGTACTTGTATTATGTGTAATCAGTATATACTGGGGTGAGCCACATGGCTAGAAACAGGAGGCTTGCGTATTGGTTATAGGGCTCTGTTGCTATGGGGTGTGACTTGGGGGTGAGCAGTGACTGCTGTGCTAAACTGTCCAAAATGCTAGAAGATGATGCTATGAAAATGTTGTTTGCCTTATGCCAACACATTTTGAAACTCAACAATGGACTGGAAAAGGTCAAGCTACATCCAAAGCCCCCAAAAAGGCTATGGAAAAGAGTGTTCCAATTATCGAACAATTGCTCTCATTTCACATGCTAGCTAGGTAATGCTTAATATCGACTCCAACAATATATGGACCAAGAACTACGAGATGTGCAAGCTGAATTTCAGAGGCACAAGAGATGAAATTGCCAATGTCGGATGGATAAAAGAAAGCAAGAGAGTTCCAGAAAAACACTTACTTCTGTTTCATAGTTTATTCTAAAGCATTTGACTGTGTGGCAAGCTCTTAAAAAGATGAGAGTACCAGATCATCTCATCCTCCTCCTGAAGAACCTGTATGTGGACCATGGTCAGAACATGGAACAATTGAAAGGTACAAGATCGGGAAAGGAGCGTGACAAGGTTGTATATTGTCACCCTATTTATTCACCTTATTCACTGAACAAATAATGTGTAAAGACAGGCTGGCAAATATAAAGCCAGAGTTTTTATTTTTTGGGGATCCAATATATCTGCAGATGGTAACTGTAGCCATGAAATTAAAAGATGTTTGAACCTGGGGAGGAAAGCTATGGCAAGTCTGGACAAGCTATTAAAAAGAAAAGATATTACTCTATCAACAACGATCTGCATAGTTAGAGCTATGGTATTCCCAGTAGAAACATACAAATGTGAAAGCTGGACAATAATGACAGCTGAGAGCAGTAGATGTGATGGTTTTAAATGGTGGTGTTGGAGAAAATTGCTTAGAGCCCCTTGGACTGCAAGAAGATCAAATCAATATTACAAAATATAAAGCCAAAATGTTTACTGGAAGGTATGATCATGAGGATGAAGCTCAAATATCTGCTATGCTCCTTCTATTAATATCTTAATCCTCTCCCCCCGCTCTGCACCATTCTGCTGTGCTCCTTCTATTAATATCTTAATCCTCTCCCCCCGCTCTGCACCATTCTGCTGTGCTCCTTCTATTAATATCTTAGTACTCTCCCTGCTCTGCACCCTTCTGCTGAGCTCCTTCTATTAATATCTTAGTACTCTCCCCCTGCTCTGCACCATTCTGCTGTGTTCCTTCTATTAATATCTTAGTACTCCCCCTGCTCTGCACCATTCTGCTGTGCTCCTTCTATTAATATCTTAGTACTCCCCCTGCTCTGCACCATTCTGCTGTGCTCCTTCTATTAATATCTTAGTACTCCCCCTGCTCTGCTCCATTCTGCTGTGCTCCTTCTATATATATCTTAGTACTTCCAACTGCTCTGCACCATTCTGCTGTGCTCCTTCTATTAATATCTTAGTACTCCCCCTGCTCTGCACCCTTCAGCTTTGCTCCTTCTATTAATATCTTAGTACTCCCCCTGCTCTGCTCCATTCTGCTGTACTCCTTCTATTAATATCTTAGTACTCCCCCTGCTCTGCACCATTCTACTGTGCTCCTTCTATTAATATCTTAGTACTCCCCCTGCTCTGCACCATTCTGCTGAGCTCCTTCTATTAATATCTTAGTACTCCCCCTGCTCTGCACCATTCTGCTGAGCTCCTTCTATTAATATCTTATTACTCCCCTGCTCTGCACCATTCTTCACTGAGCTCCTTCTATTAAAATCTCAGTACTCCCCCTGCTCTGCATCATTCTGCTGTGTTCCTTCTATTAATGTCTTAGTACTCCCCCCTGCTCTGCACCATTCTGCTGTGCTCCTTCTATATATATCTTAGTACTCTCCCTGCTCTGCACCATTCTGCTGTGTTCCTTCTATTAATATCTTAGTACTCCCCCTGCTCTGCACCCTTCAGCTTTGCTCCTTCTATTAATATCTTAGTACTCCCCTGCTCTGCACCATTCTGCTGTACTCCTTCTATTAATATCTTAGTACTCCCCCTGCTCTGCACCATTCTACTGTGCTCCTTCTATTAATATCTTAGTACTCCCCCTGCTCTGCACCATTCTGCTGAGCTCCTTCTATTAATATCTTAGTACTCCCCCTGCTCTGCACCATTCTGCTGAGCTCCTTCTATTAATATCTTATTACTCCCCTGCTCTGCACCATTCTTCACTGAGCTCCTTCTATTAAAATCTCAGTACTCCCCCTGCTCTGCATCATTCTGCTGTGTTCCTTCTATTAATGTCTTAGTACTCCCCCTGCTCTGCACCATTCTGCTGTGTTCCTTCTATTAATGTCTTAGTACTCCCCCCGCTCTGCACCTTTCTGCACTGAGCTCCTTCTATTAATATCTTAGTACTCCCCCTGCTCTGCTCCATTCTGCTGAGCTCCTTCTATTAATATCTTAGTACTCCCCCTGCTCTGCTCCATTCTGCTGTGCTCCTTCTATATATATCTTAGTACTCTCCCTGCTCTGCACCATTCTGCTGTGCTCCTTCTATTAATATCTTATTACTCCCCTGCTCTGCACCATTCTGCACTGAGCTCCTTCTATTAAAATCTTAGTACTCTCCCTGCTCTGCACCCTTCTGCTGAGCTCCTTCTATTCATGTCTTAGTACTCTCCCTGCTCTGCACCTTTCTGCTGTGCTCCTTCTATTAATGTCTTAGTACTCTCCCTGCTCTGCTCAATTCTGCTGTGCTCCTTCTATATATATCTTAGTACTCCACCTGCTCTGCACCATTCTGCTGTGCTCCTTCTATTAATATATTAGTACTCCCCACGCTCTCCACCATTCTGCTGAGCTCCTTCTATTAATGTCTTAGTACTCCCCATGCTCTGCACCCTTCGGCTGCGCTCCTTCTATTAATATCTTAGTACTCTCCCTGCTCTGCACAATTCTGCACTGAGCTCCTTCTATTAAAATCTTAGTACTCCCCCTGCTCTGCACCATTCTGCACTGAGCTCCTTCTATTAATATCTTAGTACTCCCCCTGCTCTGCACCATTCTACTGTGTTCCTTCTATTAATGTCTTAGTACTCCCCCTGCTCTGCACCATTCTGCACTGAGCTCCTTCTATTAATATCTTAGTACTCCCCCTGCTCTGCACCATTCTGATGTGCTCCTTCTATTAATATCTTAGTACTCCCCCTGCTCTGCACCATTCTGATGTGCTCCTTCTATTAATATCTTAGTACTCCCCCTGCTCTGCACCATTCTGATGTGCTCCTTCTATTAATATCTTAGTACTCCCCCTGCTCTGCACCATTCTACTGTGTTCCTTCTATTAATGTCTTAGTACTCCCCCTGCTCTGCACCATTCTGCACTGAGCTCCTTCTATTAATATCTTAGTACTCCCCCTGCTCTGCACCATTCTGATGTGCTCCTTCTATTAATGTCTTAGTACTCCCCCTGCTCTGCACCATTCAGCACTGAGCTCCTTCTATTAATATCTTAGTACACCCCCTACTCTGCACCATTCTGCTGTGCTCCTTCTATTAATGTCTTAGTACTCCCCTGCTCTGCACCATTCTGCTGAGCTCCTTCTATTAATATCTTAGTACTCTCCCTGCTCTGCACCATTCTGCTGAGATCCTTCTATTAATATCTTAGTACTCCCCCTGCTCTGCACCTTTCTGCTATGCTCCTTCTATTAATATCTTAGTACTCCCCCTGCTCTGCACCTTTCTGCTATGCTCCTTCTATTAATATCTTAGTACTCCCGCTGCTCTGCACCATTCTGCACTGAGCTCCTTCTATTAATATCTTAGTACTCCCCCTGCTCTGCACCATTCTGCACTGAGCTCCTTCTATTAATATCTTAGTACTCCCCCTGCTCTGCACCATTCTGCACTGAGCTCCTTCTATTAATATCTTAGTACTTCCATGCTCTGCACCCTTCTGCTGAGCTCCTTCTATTAATATCTTAGTACTCCCCCTGCTCTGCACCTTTCTGCTGTGCTCCTTCTATTAATATCTTAGTACTCTCCTCCTGCTCTGCACCAATCTGCACTGAGCTCCTTCTATTAATATATTAGTACTTCCATGCTCTGCACCCTTCTGCTGAGCTCCCTCTATTAATATCTTAGTACACCCCCTGCTCTGCACCATTCTGCTTTGCTCTTTCTATTATTATCTTAGTACTTCCCCTGCTCTGCACCTTTCTGCTATGCTCCTTCTATTAATATCTTAGTACTCCCGCTGCTCTGCACCATTCTGCACTGAGCTCCTTCTATTAATATCTTAGTACTCCCCATGCTCTGCACCATTCTGCTGTGCTCCTTCTATTAATATCTTAGTACCCCCCCTGCTCTGCACCATTATGCACTGAGCTCCATCTATTAATATCGTAGTACTTCCATGCTCTGCACCTCTCTGCTGAGCTCCTTCCATTAATATCTTAGTACTCCCCCTGCTCTGCACCTTTCTGCTGTGCTCCTTCTATTGATATCTTAGTACTCTCCTCCTGCTCTGCACCAATCTGCACTGAGCTCCTTCTATTAATATCTTAGTACTTCCCCTGCTCTGCTCCATTCTGCACTTAGCTCCTTCTATTAATATCTTAGTACTCCCCCTGCTCTGCACCCTTCTGCTGAGATCTGTAACGGAACCCATCACTATTTTACACTGTTTCATTATTATTATTATGGTTAAAATATGATCCTACTATTATACTGTATGTATGTTGGTTTATGCTCTGCAGAATATTAGCCCAGACTATTGCAGACCTGGGCATAATAGATAATCCTATTACAGAGACTCCTCATAAGATAAGGAAGTCTATTGGTTAAAGTGTTTTCATTCTAAGCCATAAGAACAAAGAAGGATGATCTAATCCATGTCTGATTGTATCAAAGTTGCCAGGTAGCCTCAGGGAGGTGTGACCCACCTATTGTCCCTCTATGTGTATTGTGTGGCCAACTATGAGGGATGTGTATTGCCTGTGAAATGTCTGTGTGTTATGGGTAAAAGATACTTTTACTAACTTTTGAACCCCTGGTCTGATTCATGACATTTTTAATATGTTGTTCCACAATTTATGTTGTTCATAAAAATGTAAGATTTATTTATGTACTATGTAAAATCATAAAGTTATAAAAAGGGATAAAAATGTGTAAGTTTTAGCTGGGAGATAATTGAGTAGATACAGTAATAAACTCAATTATCTCCCAAGCAGGAGGGGAGGGAAATTGTGGGCGTTAATATTGTGTTATTGGTTGTTTATACCTTCCCCTGGGTGTGTTCTGTTTACCTGCCTGTAATAAAAACCAGGCTGGGTGTGCCAGCAAGAGAGTTCTACTTGACCCTTCAAAACGTAGCCTTGTCTCGTTCTTGGAGGGGATTGCTATATCATACTGGGGATTGCTATGCTTTTGCATACTCCCTTGAGCTTTAAACTACTGCACCGCTTGTTTCTGATGTACTCTCCTTGGAGGAGAGGTCTTCCCCACACGATCCTGGATGCTGGAGATTCATACAGGGTGGAAGGAAGACGGTGCGGCTCCAGTTAAGCTACGGCGGTTGTGGAGTCTGTGGTGGTTGTGGTGTCCAGTGCGGTGCTTGTAGTCCTCGGCGCAAGCTAGGACGCGTCCATCAACGGAGGTACCCGGTCGGGGTGCCAGTAGATCCGTTACATTGGCTG
Source organism: Discoglossus pictus (assembly GCA_027410445.1). Lineage (NCBI taxonomy): Eukaryota > Metazoa > Chordata > Amphibia > Anura > Alytidae > Discoglossus > Discoglossus pictus. Next base: position 238,365,212 of record CM050169.1, read on the forward strand.
GCAGTGGTGGGATGGCGTCCTAGTAAGAGGAAAAGAAGCACGGAGACACCGGTAACGTTTGGAGTTACAAATTGAGGGCAACGCTAGTATCCGTACAGCGCCCCTGGCTACAGCAGGATGGAACCGGCTAGTTTTCGGACAGCGTTCCATGATGAGGAGGAGGAGGCGGACGCGGACTACAGGGATGCAGTCAGAAAGGAACTTTGGTATGATGCCCTGGAAGATGCCCAATGGCGGCGAGGTGAGAGTCTCCCCAGTGATGAGCAGCGGCTACAGAAGCGTGTGGCGATGCGAATGTATCTATTGGGAGAGCAGCCCCTGGATGAGTGGGTGACAAGACTAGAGACCCTGGTATGGCGAGAGATCTGGCTAGACAACGTATACCAGGCCATCTGGTGGCATACCGTTCGACGTACCCCCTGGATGTCTGAACACATCTTACCGGAGGGGAATGATTATGATGGCCCGGGTATATTATGGGATGCCTTGGAGGACTACATTGATCTTGGCAGCACGGAGGGGTCTAGGTTTTGGGACATCTACGACTACTGGATGGGCATGTATGTCTGGGGTGACGAAGGCGAGGTGAACAAAGACATGACCCACCTGGTAACGAGAAAGTGGGAGCTGGAGCAGGACTACCAACACCTGCTCAGCTTCGTGCAGCCCCAACCTACTCGACAAGCAGAACCATTGACTGGTCCTGGGATGACCTCCAGATGGCAGGTAGAGATGGGACCGAGGTCTCTCTACTGGCCCTACAGGGGGCAGAAGGTGTCGTCCTCCCCCCCAGCGGCAGTGTGAACCCCAGGGCGCAGAAGGTGTCGTCCCCCCCCCAACGGCAGTGTGAACCCCAAGGGGCAGAAGGTGTCGTCCTTCCCCCCCAGCGGCAGTGTGAACCCCAGGGGGAAGAAGATGTCGTCCTTCCCCCCCAGCGGCAGTGTGAACCCCAGGGGGCAGAAGGTGTCATCCTTCCCCACCAGCGGCAGTGTGAACCACAGGGGGCAGAAGGTGTCGTCCATCCCCCCCAGCGGCAGTGTGAACCCCAGGGGGCAGAAGGTGTCGTTCTTCCCCCCCAGCGGCAGTGTGAACCCCAGGGGGCAGAAGGTGTCGTCCTTCCCCCCCAGCGGCAGTGTGAACCCCAGGGGGCAGAAGGTGTCGTCCTTCCCCCCCAGCGGCAGTGTGAACCCCAGGGGGCAGAAGGTGTCGTCCTCCCCCTCCAGCGGCAGTGTGAACCACAGGGGGCAGAAGGTGTCGTCCTTCCCCCCCAGCGGCAGTGTGAATCCCAGGGGGCAGAAGGTGTCGTCCTTCCCCTCCAGCGGCAGTGTGAACCCCAGGGGGCAGAAGGTGTCGTTCTTCCCCCCCAGTGGCAGTGTAAACCCCAGGGGGCAGAAGGTGTCGCCCTTCCCCCCCAGCAGCAGTGTGAACCACAGGGGGCAGAAGGTGTCATCCTTCCCCCCAGCAGCAGTGTGAACCCCAGGGGGCAGAAGTTGTCGTCCTTCCCCCCAGCAGCAGTGTGAACCCCAGGGGGCAGAAGGTGTCGTCCTTCCCCCCCAGCGGCAGTGTGAACCCCAGGGGGCAGAAGGTGTCGTCCGTCCCCCCCAGGGGCAGTATGAAAAACAGGGGGCAGAAGGTGTCGTCCTTCCCCCCCCAGCGACAGTTTACCCTAACCAGGGGAGACACCAATCTCCCAGACGGCGCAGATGGGACCGTGGTCTCTGCGCCCACAGCCTGTCCAGATCCCCAACTACCCTTACTGGGACAACCGGAGGAGGGGGTAAGTACAAATTCCCCTCCCCAGCTAACTTCTAATGTGGCCCCAGGGTTAACAGAGGAAATGTTAACCCCAACTGACCACCACGTTTCCCTGGCTACTGAGCCGGAATATGTCCCAAGTACCCCAGCAGAAGAGCTGACAGCGGGGCAGAGTGCCGTCGGCCTCTGCCCTCGCTTTGTCCCTTGTACAGAGCAGGATGTCCTGCAGGTTATACCAGCAGAAAAGCTGGCCTCAGGGCAGAGTGCCGCTGGCCTCTGCCCCTCAAGTCCCCTCAGCGTGTTGCCCCATCAACTCAGCGAAATATCCAGGCGTAGTAACTGTTTGTTGTGGGTGGGCTGCTCTTGCACTTTGTTGTTGTGGGGGGTCTGCTCTAGCATTGGTTTATTGTGGGTTGGTGGATCGTCTAACGGAGGCACTGACCGGCAGAAGGTCAGGTGCCTGGGTAGACTTCCCCCCAAAGGGGAGATGTGTGACGAAGTGCCCTTCGCCACATTGTCTTGGAGAGGACTATTTGCCAGCCTCCTGACCTGCGACTATGGCCCTGGGACATATTGACACACAGTATTCGGCCATACCAGAGTGTATGTCACTCATTCTGGCCCTTTACATACAGGAGGGTCATTCGGTACTTGCCCTGTGTGAACCATGATACCACAGATAGATATGCCATGGAGCCCATTCATATAATGAAAGACTATGGGAAAGACTTTAGCTACATGGCAATTGAACTGTGTGAAGAGGATCTGAGCGCTATTCGGTAGTTTTGTGAGCTCAGATCCCAGCTATCTGGGGATATGTGAAATGTGAGTAAATGTGAATTGCAGTAATGCTGATGGGTTGTAAAACTAGAGAATTGACCAACAAATACTTTTGTCCGGACATCCCCAGGCCGATCCGTTGGGATCAGACCGTGTATGCCGGCTTATGGTCACGGGGGAGGTGTGTAACGGAACCCATCACTGTTTTACCCTGTTTCATTATTATTATTATGGTTAAAATATGATCCTACTATTATACTGTATGTATGTTGGTTTATGCTCTGCAGAATATTAGCCCAGACTATTGCAGAGCTGGGCATAATAGATAATCCTATTACAGAGACTCCTCATAAGATAAGGAAGTCTATTGGTTAAAGTGTTTTCATTCTCAGCCATAAGAACAAAGAAGGATGATCTAATCCATGTTTGATTGTATCAAAGTTACCAGGTAGCCTCAGGGAGGTGTGACCCACCTATTGTCCCTCTATGTGTATTGTGTGGCCAACTATGAGGGATGTGTATTGCCTGTGAAATGTCTGTGTGTTATGGGTAAAAGATACTTTTACTAACTTTTGAACCCCTGGTCTGATTCATGACATTTTTAATAAGTTGTTCCACAATTTATGTTGTTCATAAAAATGTAAGATTTATTTATGTACTATGTAAAATCATAAAGTTATAAAAAGGGATAAAAATGTGTAAGTTTTAGCTGGGAGATAATTGAGTAGATACAGTAATAAACTCAATTATCTCCCAAGCAGGAGGGGAGGGAAACTGTGGGCGTTAATATTGTGTTATTGGTTGTTTATACCTTCCCCTGGGTGTCTTCTGTTTACCTGCCTGTAATAAAAACCAGGCTGGGTGTGCCAGCAAGAGAGTTCTACTTGACCCTTCAAAACGTAGCCTTGTCTCGTTCTTGGAGGGGATTGCTATATCATACTGGGGATTGCTATGCTTTTGCATACTCCCTTGAGCTTTAAACTACTGAACCCTTGTTCCTGATGTACTCTCCTTGGAGGAGAGGTCTTCCCCACACCATCCTGGATGCTGGAGATTCATACAGGGTGGAAGGAAGACGGAGCGGCTCCAGTTAAGCTACGGCGGTTGTGGAGTCTGTGGTGGTTGTGGTGTCCGGTGCCGTGCTTGTAGTCCTCGGCGCAAGCTAGGACGCGTCCATCAATGGAGGTACCCGGTCGGGGTGCCAGGAGATCCGTTACAAGCTCCCTCTATTAATATCTTAGTAGTCCCCCTGCTCTGCACCCTTCTGCTGAGCTCCTTCTATTATTATCTTAGTACTCCCCCTGCTCTGCACCCTTCTGCTGAGCTCCTTCTATTAATGTCTTAGTACTCTCAATGCTCTGCATCATTCTGCTGTGCTCCTTCTATTAATATCTTAGTACTCCCCCTGCTCTGCACCATTCTGCTGTGCTCCTTCTATTAAAATCTTAGTACTCCCCCTGCTCTGCACCACTCTGTTGTGCTCCTTTTATTAATATCTTAGTACTCCCCTTGCTCTTCACCATTCTACTGTGCTCCTTCTATTAATATCTTAGTACTCCCCTCTTCTGCACCATTCTGCTGTGCTCCTTCTATTAATATCTTAGTACTCCCCATGCTCTGCACCATTCTGCTGAGCTCATTCTATTAATATCTTAGTACTACCCCTGTTCTGCACCATTTGGCTGTGCTCCTTCTATTAATATCTAAGTACTTCATCCTGCTCTGCACCATTCTGCACTGAGCTTCTTCTATTAATATCTTACTACTCTCCCCATTCTGCACCATTCTGCTCTGTTCCTTCTATTAATATTTTAGTACTTCCTCCTGCTCTGCACCATTCTGCTGTGTTCCTTCTATTAATATCTTAGTACTCCCCCTGCTCTGCACCTTTCTTCTGAGCTCCTTCTATTAATATCTTAGTACTCACTATGCTCTGCACCATACTGCTGTGCTCCTTCTATTAATATCTCAGTACTCCCCCTGCTCTGCACCATTCTGCTGTGCTCCTTCTATTAAGATCTTAGTACTCTCCCTGCTCTGCACCATTCTGCTGTGTTCCTTCTATTAATATCTTAGTATTCCCCCTGCTCTGCACCATTCTTCTGAACTCCTTCTATTAATATCTTAGTACTCTCCCTGCTCTGCACCTTTCTGCTCTGCTCCTTCTATTAATATCTTAGTACTCCCCCTGCTCTGCACCATTCTGCACTGAGCTCCTTCTATTAATATCTTAGTACTCACCCTGCTCTGGACCATTCTGCTGTGTTTCTTCTATTAATATCTTAATACTCCCCCATGCTCTGCACCCTTCTGCTGAGCTCCTTCTATTAATATCTTAGTTCTCCTCCTGCTCTGCTCCATTCTGCTGTACTCCTTCTATTAATATCTTAGTACTCTCCCCTGTTCTGCACCATTCTGCTGAGCTCCTTCTATTAATATCTTAGTACTCCTCCTGCTCTGCACCTTTCTGCTGAGCTCCTTCTATTAATATCTTAGTACTCCCGCTGCTCTTCACCATTCTGCTGAGCTCCTTCTATTAATATCTTAGTTCTCCCCCTGCTCTGCTCCATTCTGCTGTACTCCTTCTATTAATATCTTAGTACTCTCCCTCTGCTCTGCACCTTTCTGCTGAGATCCTTCTATTAATATCTTAGTACTCCCCCTGCTCTGCACCATTCTGCTGTGCTCCTTCTATTAATATCTTAGTACTCCCCCTGCTCTGCACCATTCTGCTGAGCTCCTTCTATTAATATCTTAGTACACCCCCCGCTCTGCACCATTCTTCTATGCTCCTTCTATTAATATCTTAGTACTCCCCTGCTCTCCACCATTCTTCTATGCTCCTTCTATTAATATCTTAGTACTCCCCCTGCTCTGCACCATTCTTCTATGCTCCTTCTATTAATATCTTAATACTCCCCCCTGCTCTGCACCATTCTGCACTGAGCTCCTTCTATTAATATCTTAGTACTCCCCCCTGCTCTGCACCTTTCTGCTGAGTTCCTTCTATTAATATCTTAGTACTCTCCCTCTGCTCTGCACCATTCTGCTGTACTCCTTCTATTAATATCTTAGTACTCCCCCTGCTCTGCACCATTCTTCTATGCTCCTTCTATTAATATCTTAATACTCCCCCCTGCTCTGCACCATTCTGCACTGAGCTCCTTCTATTAATATCTTAGTACTCCCCCCTGCTCTGCACCTTTCTGCTGAGTTCCTTCTATTAATATCTTAGTACTCTCCCTCTGCTCTGCACCATTCTGCTGTGCTCCTTCTATTAATATCTTAGTACTCCCCCTGCTCTGCACCTTTCTGCTGAGCTCCTTCTATTAATATCTTAGTACTCCCCCTGCTCTGCACCCTTCTGCTGAGCTTCTTCTATTAATATCTTAGTACTCTCCCCTGTTCTGCACCATTCTGCTGAGCTCCTTCTATTAATGTCTTAGTACTCCGCCTGCTCTGCACCTTTCTGCTGAGTTCCTTCTATTAATATCTTAGTACTCTCCCCCTGCTCTGCACCATTCTGCTGAGCTCCTTCTATTAATATCTTAGTACTCCCCCCGCTCTGCACCTCTCTGCTGTGCTCCTTCTATTTATATCTTAGTACTCCCCCTGCTCTGCACCATTCTGCTGTACTCCTTCTATTAAAATCTTAGTACTCCCCCTGCTTGGCACCATTCTGCTGTACTCCTTCTATTAAAATCTTAGTACTCTCCCTGCTCTGCACCATTCTGCTGTACTCCTTCTATTAAAATCTTAGTACTCCCCCTGCTCTGCAACATTCTGCTGAGCTCCATCTATTAATATCTTAGTACTCCCCCCGCTCTGCACCATTCTGCTGTACTCCTTCTATTAAAATCTTAGTACTCCCCCTGCTCTGCACCATTCTGCTGTGCTCCTTCTATTAATATCTTAGTACTCCCCCCGCTCTGCACCATTCTGCTGTGCTCCTTCTATTAATATCTTAGTACTCTCCCTGCTCTGCACCATTCTGCTGAGCTCCTTCTATTAATATCTTAGTACTCCTCCTGCTCTGCACCATTCTGCTGTACTCCTTCTATTAATATCTTAGTACTCCCCCTGCTCTGCACCTTTCTGCTGAGCTCCTTCTATTAATATCTTAGTACTCCCCCTGCTCTACACCATTCTTCTATGTTTCTTCTATTAATATCTTAGTACTCTCCCCCTGCTCTCCACCATTCTGCTATGCTCCTTCTATTAATATCTTAGTACTCCTCCTGCTCTGCACCATTCTGCTGAGCTCCTTCTATTAATATCTTAGTACTCTCCCCGCTCTGCACCATTCTGCTGAGCTCCTTCTATTAATATCTTAGTACTCTCCCTGCTCTACACCATTCTTCTATGTTTCTTCTATTAATATCTTAGTACTCTCCCCCTGCTCTGCACCATTCTGCTGTGCTCCTTCTATTAATATCTTAGTACTCCCCCTGCTCTGCACCTTTCTGCTGAGCTCCTTCTATTAATATCTTAGTACTCTCCCTGCTCTGCACCATTCTGCTGAGCTCCTTCTATTAATATCTTAGTACTCCCCCTGCTCTGCACCTTTCTGCTGAGCTCCTTCTATTAATATCTTAGTACTCCCCCCGCTCTGCACCATTCTGCTGAGCTCCTTCTATTAATATCTTAGTACTCTCCCTGCTCTGCACCATTCTTCTATGTTTCTTCTATTAATATCTTAGTACTCTCCCCCTGCTCTGCACCATTCTGCTGTGCTCCTTCTATTAATATCTTAGTACTCCCCCTGCTCTGCACCTTTCTGCTGAGCTCCTTCTATTAATATCTTAGTACTCTCCCTGCTCTGCACCTTTCTGCTGAGCTCCTTCTATTAATATCTTAGTACTCTCCCTGCTCTGCACCATTCTGCTGTGCTCCTTCTATTAATATCTTAGTACTCTCCCTGCTCTGCACCATTCTGCTGAGCTCCTTCTATTAATATCTTAGTACTCCCCCCGCTCTGCACCATTCTGCTGAGCTCCTTCTATTAATATCTTAGTACTCCCCCTGCTCTGCACCTTTCTGCTGAGCTCCTTCTATTAATATCTTAGTACTCCCCCTGCTCTGCACCATTCTGCACTGAGCTCCTTCTATTAAAATCTTAGTACTCCCCCTGCTTGGCACCATTCTGCTGTACTCCTTCTATTAAAATCTTAGTACTCTCCCTGCTCTGCACCATTCTGCTGTACTCCTTCTATTAATATCTTAGTACTCCCCCTGCTCTGCACCATTCTGCTGAGCTCCATCTATTAATATCTTAGTACTCCCCCCGCTCTGCACCATTCTGCTGTACTCCTTCTATTAAAATCTTAGTACTCCCCCTGCTCTGCACCATTCTGCTGTGCTCCATCTATTAATATCTTAGTACTCCCCCCGCTCTGCACCATTCTGCTGTACTCCTTCTATTAATATCTTAGTACTCCTCCTGCTCTGCACCATTCTGCTGTACTCCTTCTATTAAAATCTTAGTACTCCCCCCGCTCTGCACCATTCTGCTGTACTCCTTCTATTAATATCTTAGTACTCCTCCTGCTCTGCACCATTCTGCTGAGCTCCTTCTATTAATATCTTAGTACTCTCCCCGCTCTGCACCATTCTGCTGAGCTCCTTCTATTAATATTTTAGTACTCTCCCTGCTCTACACCATTCTTCTATGTTTCTTCTATTAATATCTTAGTACTCTCCCCCTGCTCTGCACCATTCTGCTGTGCTCCTTCTATTAATATCTTAGTACTCCCCCTGCTCTGCACCCTTTTGCTGTACTCCTTCTATTAATATCTTAGTACTCCCCCTGCTCTGCACCATTCTTCTATGCTCCTTCTATTAATATCTTAGTACTCCCCCTGCTCTGCACCTTTCTGCTGAGCTCCTTCTATTAATATCTTAGTACTCCCCTTGCTCTGCACCTTTCTGCTGAGCTCCTTCTATTAATATCTTAGTACTCCCCCTGCTCTGCACCTTTCTGCTGAGTTCCTTCTATTAATATCTTAGTACTATCCCTGCTCTGCACCTTTCTGCTGAGCTCCTTCTATTAATATCTTAGTACTCTCCCTCTGCTCTGCACCCTTCTGCTGAGCTCCATCTATTAATATCTTAGTACTCCCCCCGCTCTGCACCATTCTGCTGTACTCCTTCTATTAAAATCTTAGTACTCCCCCTGCTCTGCACCATTCTGCTGTGCTCCATCTATTAATATCTTAGTACTCCCCCTGCTCTGCACCATTTGGCTGTGCTCCTTCTATTAATATCTTAGTACTCCCCCCGCTCTGCACCTCTCTGCTGTGCTCCTTCTATTTATATCTTAGTACTCCCCCTGCTCTGCACCATTCTGCTGTACTCCTTCTATTAAAATCTTAGTACTCCCCCTGCTTGGCACCATTCTGCTGTACTCCTTCTATTAAAATCTTAGTACTCTCCCTGCTCTGCACCATTCTGCTGTACTCCTTCTATTAAAATCTTAGTACTCCCCCTGCTCTGCAACATTCTGCTGAGCTCCATCTATTAATATCTTAGTACTCCCCCCGCTCTGCACCATTCTGCTGTACTCCTTCTATTAAAATCTTAGTACTCCCCCTGCTCTGCACCATTCTGCTGTGCTCCATCTATTAATATCTTAGTACTCCCCCCGCTCTGCACCATTCTGCTGTGCTCCTTCTATTAATATCTTAGTACTCTCCCTGCTCTGCACCATTCTGCTGAGCTCCTTCTATTAATATCTTAGTACTCCTCCTGCTCTGCACCATTCTGCTGTACTCCTTCTATTAAAATCTTAGTACTCCCCCTGCTCTGCACCTTTCTGCTGAGCTCCTTCTATTAATATCTTAGTACTCTCCCTGCTCTACACCATTCTTCTATGTTTCTTCTATTAATATCTTAGTACTCTCCCCCTGCTCTCCACCATTCTGCTATGCTCCTTCTATTAATATCTTAGTACTCCCCCTGCTCTGCACCATTCTGCTGAGCTCCTTCTATTAATATCTTAGTACTCTCCCCGCTCTGCACCATTCTGCTGAGCTCCTTCTATTAATATCTTAGTACTCTCCCTGCTCTACACCATTCTTCTATGTTTCTTCTATTAATATCTTAGTACTCTCCCCCTGCTCTGCACCATTCTGCTGTGCTCCTTCTATTAATATCTTAGTACTCCCCCTGCTCTGCACCTTTCTGCTGAGCTCCTTCTATTAATATCTTAGTACTCTCCCTGCTCTGCACCATTCTGCTGAGCTCCTTCTATTAATATCTTAGTACTCCCCCTGCTCTGCACCTTTCTGCTGAGCTCCTTCTATTAATATCTTAGTACTCTCCCCGCTCTGCACCATTCTGCTGAGCTCCTTCTATTAATATCTTAGTACTCTCCCTGCTCTACACCATTCTTCTATGTTTCTTCTATTAATATCTTAGTACTCTCCCCCTGCTCTGCACCATTCTGCTGTGCTCCTTCTATTAATATCTTAGTACTCCCCCTGCTCTGCACCTTTCTGCTGAGCTCCTTCTATTAATATCTTAGTACTCTCCCTGCTCTGCACCTTTCTGCTGAGCTCCTTCTATTAATATCTTAGTACTCTCCCTGCTCTGCACCATTCTGCTGTGCTCCTTCTATTAATATCTTAGTACTCTCCCTGCTCTGCACCATTCTGCTGAGCTCCTTCTATTAATATCTTAGTACTCCCCCCACTCTGCACCATTCTGCTGAGCTCCTTCTATTAATATCTTAGTACTCCCCCCACTCTGCACCTTTCTGCTGAGCTCCTTCTATTAATATCTTAGTACTCCCCCTGCTCTGCACCATTCTGCACTGAGCTCCTTCTATTAAAATCTTAGTACTCCCCCTGCTTGGCACCATTCTGCTGTACTCCTTCTATTAAAATCTTAGTACTCTCCCTGCTCTGCACCATTCTGCTGTACTCCTTCTATTAAAATCTTAGTACTCCCCCTGCTCTGCACCATTCTGCTGAGCTCCATCTATTAATATCTTAGTACTCCCCCCGCTCTGCACCATTCTGCTGTACTCCTTCTATTAAAATCTTAGTACTCCCCCTGCTCTGCACCATTCTGCTGTGCTCCATCTATTAATATCTTAGTACTCCCCCTGCTCTGCACCATTCTGCTGTGCTCCATCTATTAATATCTTAGTACTCCCCCCGCTCTGCACCATTCTGCTGTACTCCTTCTATTAATATGTTAGTACTCCTCCTGCTCTGCACCATTCTGCTGTACTCCTTCTATTAAAATCTTAGTACTCCCCCCGCTCTGCACCATTCTGCTGTACTCCTTCTATTAATATCTTAGTACTCCTCCTGCTCTGCACCATTCTGCTGAGCTCCTTCTATTAATATCTTAGTACTCTCCCCGCTCTGCACCATTCTGCTGAGCTCCTTCTATTAATATTTTAGTACTCTCCCTGCTCTACACCATTCTTCTATGTTTCTTCTATTAATATCTTAGTACTCTCCCCCTGCTCTGCACCATTCTGCTGTGCTCCTTCTATTAATATCTTAGTACTCCCCCTGCTCTGCACCCTTTTGCTGTACTCCTTCTATTAATATCTTAGTACTCCCCCTGCTCTGCACCATTCTTCTGTGCTCCTTCTATTAATATCTTAGTACTCCCCCTGCTCTGCACCTTTCTGCTGAGCTCCTTCTATTAATATCTTAGTACTCCCCCTGCTCTGCACCTTTCTGCTGAGCTCCTTCTATTAATATCTTAGTACTCCCCCTGCTCTGCACCTTTCTGCTGAGTTCCTTCTATTAATATCTTAGTACTATCCCTGCTCTGCACCTTTCTGCTGAGCTCCTTCTATTAATATCTTAGTACTCTCCCTCTGCTCTGCACCCTTCTGCTGAGCTCCATCTATTAATATCTTAGTACTCCCCCCGCTCTGCACCATTCTGCTGTACTCCTTCTATTAAAATCTTAGTACTCCCCCCTGCTCTGCACCATTCTGCTGTGCTCCATCTATTAATATCTTAGTACTCCCCCTGCTCTGCACCATTCTGCTGTGCTCCATCTATTAATATCTTAGTACTCCCCCCGCTCTGCACCATTCTGCTGTACTCCTTCTATTAATATGTTAGTACTCCTCCTGCTCTGCACCATTCTGCTGTACTCCTTCTATTAAAATCTTAGTACTCCCCCCGCTCTGCACCATTCTGCTGTACTCCTTCTATTAATATCTTAGTACTCCTCCTGCTCTGCACCATTCTGCTGAGCTCCTTCTATTAATATCTTAGTACTCTCCCCGCTCTGCACCATTCTGCTGAGCTCCTTCTATTAATATTTTAGTACTCTCCCTGCTCTACACCATTCTTCTATGTTTCTTCTATTAATATCTTAGTACTCTCCCCCTGCTCTGCACCATTCTGCTGTGCTCCTTCTATTAATATCTTAGTACTCCCCCTGCTCTGCACCCTTTTGCTGTACTCCTTCTATTAATATCTTAGTACTCCCCCTGCTCTGCACCATTCTTCTATGCTCCTTCTATTAATATCTTAGTACTCCCCCTGCTCTGCACCTTTCTGCTGAGCTCCTTCTATTAATATCTTAGTACTCCCCCTGCTCTGCACCTTTCTGCTGAGCTCCTTCTATTAATATCTTAGTACTCCCCCTGCTCTGCACCTTTCTGCTGAGTTCCTTCTATTAATATCTTAGTACTATCCCTGCTCTGCACCTTTCTGCTGAGCTCCTTCTATTAATATCTTAGTACTCTCCCTCTGCTCTGCACCCTTCTGCTGTGCTCCTTCTATTAATATCTTAGTACTCCCCCTGCTCTGCACCTTTCTGCTGTACTCCTCCTTTTAATATCTTAGTACTCCCCCTGCTCTGCACCATTCTGCTGAGCTCCTTCTATTAATATCTTAGTACTCCCCCCACTCTGCACCATTCTGCTTTGCTCCTTCTATTAATATCTTAGTACCCCCACTGCTCTGCACCATTCTTCTATGCTCCTTCTATTAATATCTTAGTACTCCCCCTGCTCTGCACCTTTCTGCTGAGCTCCTTCTATTAATATCTTAGTACTATCCCTGCTCTGCACCTTTCTGCTGAGCTCCTTCTATTAATATCTTAGTACTCTCCCTCTGCTCTGCACCCTTCTGCTGTGCTCCTTCTATTAATATCTTAGTACTCCCCCTGCTCTGCACCTTTCTGCTGTACTCCTCCTTTTAATATCTTAGTACTCCCGCTGCTCTGCACCCTTCGGCTATGCTCCTTCTATTAATATCTTAGTACTCTCCCTGCTCTGCACCATTCTGCTGTGCTCCTTCTATTAATATCTTAGTACTCTCCCTGCTCTGCACCATTCTGCTGAGCTCATTCTATTAATATCTTAGTACTCCCCCCACTCTGCACCATTCTGCTGAGCTCCTTCTATTAATATCTTAGTACTCCCCCCACTCTGCACCTTTCTGCTGAGCTCCTTCTATTAATATCTTAGTACTCCCCCTGCTCTGCACCATTCTGCACTGAGCTCCTTCTATTAATATCTTAGTACTCCCACTGCTCTGCACCATTCTGCACTGAGCTCCTTATATTAATATCTTAGTACTCCCCTGCTCTGCACCCTTCTGCTGTGCTCCTTCTATTAGTATCTTAGTAATCCCCCTGCTCTCCACCATTCTGCTGAGCTTCTTCTATTAATATCTTAGTACTCTCCCCCTGCTCTGCACCATTCTGCTGAGCTCCTTCTATTAATATTTTAGTACTCTCCCTGCTCTGCACCATTCTGCTGAGCTCATTCTATTAATATCTTAGTACTCTCCCCCTGCTCTGCACCATTCTGCTGAGCTCCTTCTATTAATATCTTAGTACTCCCCCTGATCTCCACCATTCTGCTGAGCTCCTTCTATTAATGTCTTAGTACTCCCCCTGCTCTCCACCATTCTGCTATGCTCCTTCTATTAATATATTAGTACTCTCCCTGCTCTGCACCATTCTGCTGAGCTCCTTCTATTAATATCTTAGTACTCCCCCTGCTCTCCACCATTCTGCTGAGCTCCTTCTATTAATATCTTAGTACTCACCCTGCTCTGCACCATTCTGCTGAGCTCCTTCTATTAATATCTTAGTACTCCCCCTGCTCTCCACCATTCTGCTGAGCTCCTTCTATTAATATCTTAGTACTCTCCCCCTGCTCTGCACCATTCTGCTGAGCTCCTTCTATTAATATCTTAGTACTCCCCCTGCTCTGCACCATTCTGCTGAGCTCATTCTATTAATATCTTAGTACTCTCCCCCTGCTCTGCACCATTCTGCTGAGCTCCTTCTATTAATATCTTAGTACTCCCCCTGCTCTCCACCATTCTGCTATGCTCCTTCTATTAATATCTTAGTACTCTCCCTGCTCTGCTCCTTTCTGCTGAGCTCCTTCTATTAATATCTTAGTACTCCCCCTGCTCTGCACCATTCTGCTGAGCTCCTTCTATTAATATCTTAGTACTCCCCCTGCTCTGCACCATTCTGCTGAGCTCCTTCTATTAATATCTTAGTACTCCCCCTGCTCTCCACCATTCTGCTGAGCTCCTTCTATTAATATCTTAGTACTCCCCCTGCTCTCCACCATTCTGCTATGCTCCTTCTATTAATATCTTAGTACTCTCCCTGCTCTGCTCCTTTCTGCTGAGCTCCTTCTATTAATATCTTAGTACTCCCCCTGCTCGGCACCATTCTGCTGTGCTCCTTCTAATAATATCTTAGTACTCCCCCTGTTCTTCACCATTCTGCTGTGCTCCTTCTAATAATATCTTAGTACTCCTCCTGCTCTGCACCATTCAGCTGTGTTCCTTCTATTAATATCTTAGTAATCTCCCTGCTCTGCACCATTCTGCTGAGCTCCTTCTATTATTATCTTAGTACTCCCCCCGCTCTGCTCCATTCTGCTGAGCTCCTTCTTTTAATATCTTAGTACTCTCCCTGCTCTGCACCTGTCTGCTGAGCTCCTTCTTTTAATATCTTAGTACTCTCCCTGCTCTTCACCCTTCGCTGTGCTCCTTCTATTAATGTCTTAGTACTCCCCCTGCTCTGCACCTTTCTGCTGAGCTCCTTCTATTCATATCTTAGTACTCTCCCTGCTCTGCACCATTCTGCTGAGCTCCTTCTATTCATATCTTAGTACTCTCCCTGCTCTGCACAATTCTGCACTGAGCTCCTTCTATTCATATCTTAGTACTCCCCCTGCTCTGCATCATTCTGCTGAGCTCCTTCTATTAATATCTTAGTACTCCCCCTGCTCTGCAACATTCTGCTGAGCTCCTTCTATTAATATCTTAGTATTTCCGCTGCTCTGCACCTTTCTGCTGTGCTCCTTCTATTAATATCTTAGTACTCCCCACTGCTCTGCACCATTCTGCTGAGCTCCTTCTATTAATATCTTAGTACTCCATCCTGCTCTGCACCTTTCTGCTGGGCTCCTTCTATTAATATCTTAGTACTCCCCCCGCTCTGCACCATTCTGCTGTACTCCTTCTATTAATATCTTAGTACTCCCCCTGCTCTGCACCTTTCTGCTGTGCTCCTTCTATTAATATCTTAGTACTCCCCCTGCTCTGCACCTTTCTGCTGAGCTCCTTCTATTAATATCTTAGTACTCCCCCTGCTCTGCACCTTTCTGCTGAGCTCCTTCTATTAATATCTTAGTACTCCCCCTGCTCTGCTCCATTCTGCTGTGCTCCTTCTATTAATATCTTAGTACTCCCCCTGCTCTGCACCTTTCTGCTGTGCTCCTTCTATTAATATCTTAGTACTCCCCCTGCTCTGCACCTTTCTGCTGAGCTCCTTCTATTAATATCTTAGTACTCTCCCCCTGCTCTGCACCATTCTGCTGAGCTCCTTCTATTAATATCTTAGTACTCCCCCTGCTCTGCACCATTCTGCTGAGCTCCTTCTATTAATATCTTAGTACTCTCCCTGCTCTGCACCTTTCTGCTGAGCTCCTTCTATTAATATCTTAGTACTCCCCCTGCTCTGCACCATTCTGCTGTGCTCCTTCTATTAATATCTTAGTACTCTCCCTGCTCTGCTCCTTTCTGCTGAGCTCCTTCTATTAATATCTTAGTACTCCCCCTGCTCTGCACCTTTCTGCTGAGCTCATTCTATTAATATCTTAGTACTCTCCCCCTGCTCTGCACCATTCTGCTGAGCTCCTTCTATTAATATCTTAGTACTCCCCCTGCTCTCCACCATTCTGCTTTGCTCCTTCTATTAATATCTTAGTACTCTCCCTGCTCTGCTCCTTTCTGCTGAGCTCCTTCTATTAATATCTTAGTACTCCCCCTGCTCTGCACCATTCTGCTGAGCTCCTTCTATTAATATCTTAGTACTCCCCCTGCTCTGCACCATTCTGCTGAGCTCCTTCTATTAATATCTTAGTACTCCCCCTGCTCTGCACCATTCTGCTGAGCTCCTTCTATTAATATCTTAGTACTCCCCCTGCTCTCCACCATTCTGCTATGCTCCTTCTATTAATATCTTAGTACTCTCCCTGCTCTGCTCCTTTCTGCTGAGCTCCTTCTATTAATATCTTAGTACTCCCCCTGCTCTGCACCATTCTGCTGAGCTCCTTCTAATAATATCTTAGTACTCCCCCTGTTCTTCACCATTCTGCTGAGCTCCTTCTATTAATATCTTAGTACACCCCCTGCTCTGCACCATTCTGCTGTGTTCCTTCTATTAATATCTTAGTACTCCCCCCGCTCTGCTCCATTCTGCTGAGCTCCTTCTTTTAATATCTTAGTACTCTCCCTGCTCTGCACCTGTCTGCTGAGCTCCTTCTATTAATATCTTAGTACTCCCCCCGCTCTGCTCCATTCTGCTGAGCTCCTTCTTTTAATATCTTAGTACTCTCCCTGCTCTGCACCTGTCTGCTGAGCTCCTTCTTTTAATATCTTAGTACTCTCCCTGCTCTTCACCCTTCGCTGTGCTCCTTCTATTAATGTCTTAGTACTCCCCCTGCTCTGCACCTTTCTGCTGAGCTCCTTCTATTCATATCTTAGTACTCTCCCTGCTCTGCACCATTCTGCTGAGCTCCTTCTTTTAATATCTTAGTACTCTCCCTGCTCTGCTCCATTCTGCTGAGCTCCTTCTTTTAATATCTTAGTACTCTCCCTGCTCTGCACCTGTCTGCTGAGCTCCTTCTTTTAATATCTTAGTACTCTCCCCCTGCTCTGCACCATTCTGCTGAGCTCCTTCTATTAATATCTTAGTACTCCCCCTGCTCTCCACCATTCTGCTGAGCTCCTTCTATTAATGTCTTAGTACTCCCCCTGCTCTCCACCATTCTGCTATGCTCCTTCTATTAATATATTAGTACTCTCCCTGCTCTGCACCATTCTGCTGAGCTCCTTCTATTAATATCTTAGTACTCCCCCTGCTCTCCACCATTCTGCTGAGCTCCTTCTATTAATATCTTAGTACTCACCCTGCTCTGCACCATTCTGCTGAGCTCCTTCTATTAATATCTTAGTACTCCCCCTGCTCTCCACCATTCTGCTGAGCTCCTTCTATTAATATCTTAGTACTCTCCCCCTGCTCTGCACCATTCTGCTGAGCTCCTTCTATTAATATCTTAGTACTCCCCCTGCTCTGCACCATTCTGCTGAGCTCCTTCTATTAATATCTTAGTACTCTCCCCCTGCTCTGCACCATTCTGCTGAGCTCCTTCTATTAATATCTTAGTACTCCCCCTGCTCTCCACCATTCTGCTATGCTCCTTCTATTAATATCTTAGTACTCTCCCTGCTCTGCTCCTTTCTGCTGAGCTCCTTCTATTAATATCTTAGTACTCCCCCTGCTCGGCACCATTCTGCTGAGCTCCTTCTATTAATATCTTAGTACTCCCCCTGCTCTGCACCATTCTGCTGAGCTCCTTCTATTAATATCTTAGTACTCCCCCTGCTCTCCACCATTCTGCTGAGCTCCTTCTATTAATATCTTAGTACTCCCCCTGCTCTCCACCATTCTGCTATGCTCCTTCTATTAATATCTTAGTACTCTCCCTGCTCTGCTCCTTTCTGCTGAGCTCCTTCTATTAATATCTTAGTACTCCCCCTGCTCTGCACCATTCTGCTGTGCTCCTTCTAATAATATCTTAGTACTCCCCCTGTTCTTCACCATTCTGCTGTGCTCCTTCTATTAATATCTTAGTACTCCTCCTGCTCTGCACCATTCAGCTGTGTTCCTTCTATTAATATCTTAGTAATCTCCCTGCTCTGCACCATTCTGCTGAGCTCCTTCTATTAATATCTTAGTACTCCCCCCGCTCTGCACCTTTCTGCTGAGCTCCTTCTTTTAATATCTTAGTACTCTCCCTGCTCTGCACCTTTCTGCTGAGCTCCTTCTTTTAATATCTTAGTACTCTCCCTGCTCTTCACCCTTCGCTGTGCTCCTTCTATTAATGTCTTAGTACTCCCCCCTGCTCTGCACCTTTCTGCTGAGCTCCTTCTATTCATATCTTAGTACTCTCCCTGCTCTGCACCATTCTGCTGAGCTCCTTCTATTAATATCTTAGTACTCTCCCTGCTCTGCACAATTCTGCACTGAGCTCCTTCTATTAATATCTTAGTACTCCCCCTGCTCTGCATCATTCTGCTGAGCTCCTTCTATTAATATCTTAGTACTCCCCCTGCTCTGCAACATTCTGCTGAGCTCCTTCTATTAATATCTTAGTACTCCCGCTGCTCTGCACCTTTCTGCTGTGCTCCTTCTATTAATATCTTAGTACTCCCCACTGCTCTGCACCATTCTGCTGAGCTCCTTCTATTAATATCTTAGTACTCCATCCTGCTCTGCACCTTTCTGCTGGGCTCCTTCTATTAATATCTTAGTACTCCCCCCGCTCTGCACCATTCTGCTGTGCTCCTTCTATTAATATCTTAGTACTCCCCCTGCTCTGCACCTTTCTGCTGTGCTCCTTCTATTAATATCTTAGTACTCCCCCTGCTCTGCACCTTTCTGCTAAGCTCCTTCTATTAATATCTTAGTACTCCCCCTGCTCTGCACCTTTCTGCTGAGCTCCTTCTATTAATATCTCAGTACTCCCCCTGCTCTGCTCCATTCTGCTGTGCTCCTTCTATTAATACCTTAGTACTCCCCCTGCTCTGCACCTTTCTGCTGTGCTCCTTCTATTAATATCTTAGTACTCCCCCTGCTCTGCACCTTTCTGCTAAGCTCCTTCTATTAATATCTTAGTACTCTCCCCCTGCTCTGCACCATTCTGCTGAGCTCCTTCTATTAATATCTTAGTACTCCCCCTGCTCTGCACCATTCTGCTGAGCTCCTTCTATTAATATCTTAGTACTCTCCCTGCTCTGCTCCTTTCTGCTGAGCTCCTTCTATTAATATCTTAGTACTCCCCCTGCTCTGCACCATTCTGCTGTGCTCCTTCTATTAATATCTTAGTACTCTCCCTGCTCTGCTCCTTTCTGCTGAGCTCCTTCTATTAATATCTTAGTACTCCCCCTGCTCTGCACCTTTCTGCTGAGCTCATTCTATTAATATCTTAGTACTCTCCCCCTGCTCTGCACCATTCTGCTGAGCTCCTTCTATTAATATCTTAGTACTCCCCCTGCTCTCCACCATTCTGCTTTGCTCCTTCTATTAATATCTTAGTACTCTCCCTGCTCTGCTCCTTTCTGCTGAGCTCCTTCTATTAATATCTTAGTACTCCCCCTGCTCTGCACCATTCTGCTGAGCTCCTTCTATTAATATCTTAGTACTCCCCCTGCTCTGCACCATTCTGCTGAGCTCCTTCTATTAATATCTTAGTACTCCCCCTGCTCTCCACCATTCTGCTGAGCTCCTTCTATTAATATCTTAGTACTCCCCCTGCTCTCCACCATTCTGCTATGCTCCTTCTATTAATATCTTAGTACTCTCCCTGCTCTGCTCCTTTCTGCCGAGCTCCTTCTATTAATATCTTAGTACTCCCCCTGCTCTGCACCATTCTGCTGAGCTCCTTCTATTAATATCTTAGTACTCCCCCTGTTCTTCACCATTCTGCTGAGCTCCTTCTATTAATATCTTAGTACACCCCCTGCTCTGCACCATTCTGCTGTGTTCCTTCTATTAATATCTTAGTACTCCCCCCGCTCTGCTCCATTCTGCTGAGCTCCTTCTTTTAATATCTTAGTACTCTCCCTGCTCTGCACCTGTCTGCTGAGCTCCTTCTATTAATATCTTAGTACTCCCCCTGCTCTGCTCCATTCTGCTGAGCTCCTTCTTTTAATATCTTAGTACTCTCCCTGCTCTGCACCTGTCTGCTGAGCTCCTTCTTTTAATATCTTAGTACTCTCCCTGCTCTTCACCCTTCGCTGTGCTCCTTCTATTAATGTCTTAGTACTCCCCCTGCTCTGCACCTTTCTGCTGAGCTCCTTCTATTCATATCTTAGTACTCTCCCTGCTCTGCACCATTCTGCTGAGCTCCTTCTATTAATATCTTAGTACTCTCCCTGCTCTGCTCCATTCTGCTGAGCTCCTTCTTTTAATATCTTAGTACTCTCCCTGCTCTGCACCTGTCTGCTGAGCTCCTTCTTTTAATATCTTAGTACTCTCCCTGCTCTTCACCCTTCGCTGTGCTCCTTCTAATAATATCTTAGTACTCCCCCTGTTCTTTACCATTCTGCTGTGCTCCTTCTATTAATATCTTAGTACACCCCCTGCTCTGCACCATTCTGCTGTGTTCCTTCTATTAATATCTTAGTAATCTTCCTGCTCTGCACCATTCTGCTGAGCTCCTTCTATTAATATCTTAGTACTCCCTTCCGCTCTGCTCCATTCTGCTGAGCTCCTTCTTTTAATATCTTAGTACTCTCCCTGCTCTGCACCTGTCTGCTGAGCTCCTTCTTTTAATATCTTAGTACTCTCCCTGCTCTTCACCCTTCGCTGTGCTCCTTCTAATAATATCTTAGTACTCCCCCCTGTTCTTTACCATTCTGCTGTGCTCCTTCTATTAATATCTTAGTACACCCCCTGCTCTGCACCATTCTGCTGAGCTCCTTCTTTTAATATCTTAGTACTCTCCCTGCTCTGCTCCATTCTGCTGAGCTCCTTCTTTTAATATCTTAGTACTCTCCCTGCTCTGCACCTGTCTGCTGAGCTCCTTCTTTTAATATCTTAGTACTCTCCCTGCTCTTCACCCTTCGCTGTGCTCCTTCTAATAATATCTTAGTACTCCCCCTGTTCTTTACCATTCTGCTGTGCTCCTTCTATTAATATCTTAGTACACCCCCTGCTCTGCACCATTCTGCTGTGTTCCTTCTATTAATATCTTAGTAATCTTCCTGCTCTGCACCATTCTGCTGAGCTCCTTCTATTAATATCTTAGTACTCCCCCCGCTCTGCTCCATTCTGCTGAGCTCCTTCTTTTAATATCTTAGTACTCTCCCTGCTCTGCACCTGTCTGCTGAGCTCCTTCTTTTAATATCTTAGTACTCTCCCTGCTCTTCACCCTTCGCTGTGCTCCTTCTATTAATGTCTTAGTACTCCCCCTGCTCTGCACCTTTCTGCTGAGCTCCTTCTATTCATATCTTAGTACTCTCCCTGCTCTGCACCATTCTGCTGAGCTCCTTCTATTCATATCTTAGTACTCTCCCTGCTCTGCACAATTCTGCACTGAGCTCCTTCTATTCATATCTTAGTACTCCCCCTGCTCTGCACCATTCTGCTGTGCTCCTTCTATTAATATCTTAGTACTCTCCCTGCTCTGCTCCTTTCTGCTGAGCTCCTTCTATTAATATCTTAGTACTCCCCCTGCTCTGCACCTTTCTGCTGAGCTCATTCTATTAATATCTTAGTACTCTCCCCCTGCTCTGCACCATTCTGCTGAGCTCCTTCTATTAATATCTTAGTACTCCCCCTGCTCTCCACCATTCTGCTTTGCTCCTTCTATTAATATCTTAGTACTCTCCCTGCTCTGCTCCTTTCTGCTGAGCTCCTTCTATTAATATCTTAGTACTCCCCCTGCTCGGCACCATTCTGCTGAGCTCCTTCTATTAATATCTTAGTACTCCCCCTGCTCTGCACCATTCTGCTGAGCTCCTTCTATTAATATCTTAGTACTCCCCCTGCTCTCCACCATTCTGCTGAGCTCCTTCTATTAATATCTTAGTACTCCCCCTGCTCTCCACCATTCTGCTATGCTCCTTCTATTAATATCTTAGTACTCTCCCTGCTCTGCTCCTTTCTGCCGAGCTCCTTCTATTAATATCTTAGTACTCCCCCTGCTCTGCACCATTCTGCTGAGCTCCTTCTAATAATATCTTAGTACTCCCCCTGTTCTTCACCATTCTGCTGAGCTCCTTCTATTAATATCTTAGTACACCCCCTGCTCTGCACCATTCTGCTGTGTTCCTTCTATTAATATCTTAGTACTCCCCCCGCTCTGCACCATTCTGCTGAGCTCCTTCTTTTAATATCTTAGTACTCTCCCTGCTCTGCACCTGTCTGCTGAGCTCCTTCTATTAATATCTTAGTACTCCCCCCGCTCTGCACCATTCTGCTGAGCTCCTTCTTTTAATATCTTAGTACTCTCCCTGCTCTGCACCTTTCTGCTGAGCTCCTTCTTTTAATATCTTAGTACTCTCCCTGCTCTTCACCCTTCGCTGTGCTCCTTCTATTAATGTCTTAGTACTCCCCCTGCTCTGCACCTTTCTGCTGAGCTCCTTCTATTCATATCTTAGTACTCTCCCTGCTCTGCACCATTCTGCTGAGCTCCTTCTTTTAATATCTTAGTACTCTCCCTGCTCTGCACCATTCTGCTGAGCTCCTTCTATTAATATCTTAGTACTCTCCCTGCTCTGCACCTGTCTGCTGAGCTCCTTCTTTTAATATCTTAGTACTCTCCCTGCTCTTCACCCTTCGCTGTGCTCCTTCTATTAATATCTTAGTACTCCCCCTGCTCTGCACCATTCTGCTGTGCTCCTTCTATTAATATCTTAGTACTCCCCCTGCTCTGCACCATTCTGCTGTGTTCCTTCTATTAATATCTTAGTAATCTTCCTGCTCTGCACCATTCTGCTGAGCTCCTTCTATTAATATCTTAGTACTCCCCCCGCTCTGCTCCATTCTGCTGAGCTCCTTCTTTTAATATCTTA